>NJDD01003385.1:101201-134497 GCA_002245505.1 Calephelis nemesis | reverse complement strand
TGAAGATACTTATTATTGCTTATTTAATATAATGAGACTACTAAACTAGAAGTAGCCATGAGCTGGTGATAGAGTACCGTGATACAACTCGTCCGGCCACTGTCTGCCATCTCACTTATACCTGCCACCAAAATGACAGTCTGATATTCTGGTCTGGATGGTAGGGTAGCCGATGTACTTGCACAGTTAACTTAAAACTTCAGACACAAGTCTATCTTTGTTTGCAAGATTATCACCTGAAAAAGCCTCTTCACTATTGCTTTGAAAACAACCAAATTGTAACTCCAAAAGTACTTCTGTAGGTCTGTTATCCCCGTGTAGGTCCGGGCTCCTTTGTAGAATAGACCATCTGCCTTCCTTGCCAGGCAGCTCATAAAAGGCGAGCATAGGCTCGCCGTCACTAACACCATGACATGTGACTAGGTGGTAGAGTTTAGCAGCGACTTGCATACGAAGCCTTAGATAAATAAATATCCCTGGACAAGTCACACAAATTAAAACTAACCCAAAAGTAAGCAAATTATATGCTTGTTTTTTGGTCAACGATACTAATACATAGAAATACTTAAATAAATAATGACTAGAATAAATTTAATATATTCATCACACAAATGCCTGCCCCCGTCGGGAATCAAACCCGAACCTCGCAGTTTGTCGATGTAGTTAGGCGTGTACGCTAGCCACTCGTCCAACGAGGCGATCGAAAGAACCATCAGACAGTGTTGTGACAGTAGCATCTATATACGGTTCTCTCATACCATCAGAAAAATAGCTTGTTTGATTTCAGATAGCTTAAGAAAGTATATTCACACCCATTTCCCGAAGAGGTAGGCAGAAGTACAATTAGGACATCTGCGAGGCGGACCTCTAACTTCTCGGTATGAGGACTGCAATAGCCAGTCACCCCATCCGTTCATCAAGACAAATTTCTTGTAACGAGCGATTGGCACCTGAACGGAAAGTCGTTAGTAGACAGCCCACTCGAGGTTACCAGCCTGTATTCGTCTTACCGAAATTAACTTCAAAGGCAGAACTTCGAACAACTAGATAGACTTAAAAACTAAGCACAATGAATTTGCTTAATTAATTATTTTTTTTTACAATTTACCGATTTGGCTGAAAATTGATGGGGAGCTGGTAGCAGGAGGACACGTTTTTTATTCTTACTTTTTATATATTAAATTAGGAGATAAACATTTCAGTTTTTCTCATACAAACTGAATGGGTGGAAACCGGTTGGCTAAACTACAAAATTTAAAAGTATATTATGGAAAATGCAAGTGTGGTGAATAAATTGTTTCATGAATAGGAGGAACGAAGTTTGCCGGAAAAGCAAGTACCCATTAAAAACCAATACAATAATAATACTTGTATGCTTCTAACAATATAGATTTTACGATTTCTGTGAACCGCTAGGAAAGTTAACTATTATAGGTATTTAGTTTTAGTTCGCTGAATTATTTTATTGGTACATAGTCAAACTAAAAGTAAAGCAAGAGCTTACCTAGGTTGATACCACCGTCTTATCTATGTCTACTGAAATAAAGTTTAAATTTCAAATAAAAATAAAAATTAATTAACATTCACTTTAAAATCGTAGGAAGCTCCTGAATTGCATAATTCTATTGAAATAATTGCGAGATGAAATTAGTTTTCAAAAGCAAAGAACTTGTTCTCATGATAAAATCACTCCTTTATATCCACCATTACGTAGAACTGTAACTGAGAGTTTGCAAAATAGCACTCAATTACAGTCAGCTAGTGTTTATGGAGATTTTATTTATTTCTTACTGTTATTGAAATCCTTACAGTCAAAGAAACAGACGGATTTCCTCTTAATTATAAAAAAAGTTACAGTTTTCTAGTGGGCGGTTGTTAGTTTCCATGAAACACGGCCCATTCTACTGCATTTGTAAGTCTATGGCTTTTCAACTGTAAGTAAGAATTTCCAAACTGTAGTTAAGTGTACAAATTACTTAATTTAATGTTAACTTGACTTCGATCACTCAAGGGTCATTAGATTAGGCACACTTAGAAGCCCAACAAACATTAGGCGTACTTTAAACGTTCAGTTTCGTTGTACTCATTTGTTTTTAGTCGTAAAGGAGAGTAACATGTTTACTCGTTTATGTCTTAGATAATGAATTAATCTTAAATTAAGAAATTCTAATTGCTTTGATGGTAGACTTGTATTTTATGGACAATTAAACTTTTAGGTCAATCAATTTCTTATTTATCAAATAAATAACAAAAAACTTTAAGATTACATGTACTTGTAAATTTAAATTTATAAAACTTGACTTATTGGTAAATTAATATTTTTAATAGATATTGGTAAATTGATGTTTTAATTTTTTGGAATTAAAGATATTGCAGTACAATGTTTAGTCAAATTGATGTTCAAAATAAAACATTTATTAGGTATCTCAATTGGTTTTGTGTCTAAATATGTATTGTAATATGATTTAGAGTACCTGAAAGCTATCCAACTTTTTCTATATAATTAGAAAGCTAAAATTACAAAGGAAATTTGTTGATTCAAACCACAAATACAAGTGTGAAAAAACATTTATACTTTAATATTAATATTATAAGAGGTACGTACCTTGAACTTTACAGATGTAATTTGGTAAACGATTTTTTCTAAGAAACAAGAGAAAACCTTTTTAATTTAAGGCTTGTTACTTTTACCTTTATGGTTTAGTGTGTTACATGATATTTTGAGTTTGATTTTTACTCAAGGGTAGGGTAGCCGGTAGATTTGCATAGGACAGCGACGCACTTATATGGAGTCTTATCAATTAAGGAGTCTATATTCCACGGTTATCTCAGGAGAGCCATGTGCTCGTTGACCACTCATGTCAAAAAAAAATAAAAAAATGATGCTAAGAAATACTTAGAGATATTATAGTCCTAACAAATTGCTTGCTCTGTCGATGATTGAACCTATTACACTTTAGTGAGTCTAAAAGTACAATGTGACGATCAATAAATGAAAAATATTTTACTTTAAAACTAGCTGTTACCCCCGGCTTTGCTAGCGTGGCAGTTAATATATTTACAGATTATAGCCCATTAATAAGGACTTTCATATTGACTTTCAATCCCTACACCACCACATTAGCGGATGAATTTCCAGAAACGCTTTAATGCTAATACTTTATTTAATTGCTGTTATTGAATACTTGTAAAATAAAGTTTTATGATTCTAACTTAAAAAATGACGGTCTTCAATACAAATTTTCAAACCCTAATTCATCACCTAAGGGGTAGAATAGGTGTCGTTACTCAATAAAACGACCCTACTCACCAAATGTCATGGCTGTGACTTTAATAGTTTTTGCTAAGCGAAGTTGAAACTCTTAGTCAGGACATGTTATAAAAGCATAGATATATTACTAAATCAAATATAATACTTTATTATCTTTCTTATACTCTTTTCCTGTTAATTATTATATGTTTGTTCTGAAATATAATAGTTCATCTATCGCATATCTGCATCACAAAGGATGTGTTAAAGTCTGATTTCGGTTGAGGAATTTAATATTTGCTTCCTCAATCCTCACATACAAACGTTTCAACGATACAATCATAGTCTACGCTAGCTGCGAATTATTTACAGGATGATGTTTTTTGATAAAATTTCGATAAATGCATCTTATTTATTAATTCATAGCTTTATTGGTTGGTGTTTATTAATTATTTCAACCTTTTTGAACATGTAAAGTACAAAATTAAAAATTTTAATTAACACTGTAATAGTCTTTTTACTAACATAAAACAAAACACATTCTCAGAATAGATACATGTCGACTATGGACAATAATTATACACAAATTTTAAGACCATTCTTATAACATACTAGCTGTTGTGCGAGGCGTTGCCCGCGTGGTTAATGGTGCGACAGGAACATTTTCGAGATAAAAACTATCTTTTGTATTAATACAAGTTATCTTCTATTAGTTAGTAGGTTAGTAAGTTAGTTATCTTCTTCGTTTGACAAATTTCATGACAATCGGGCAACGCATCTGTGATACTCCTGGAGATGCGGATGTCCTTGGGAGGTGATGATCAATTTCCACCAGGTAAGCCACTTGCTCTTTTGCTTATATCATCCTTAGGAGGCTATGTATCATCCACAACATCAAGAGTATTACAGATGCATTGCCGACCTTTACCAAAAGGAAAGAAAATATGTAATTAAGACATACGAGTATAACCTCCTCCTTTTTTCAAAGTCTAAATTGAAAGCTGACTCCTACTAACGGGCAATTAAGTCAGAGATGTGTTCTTATCTAGAGCTATTTTAATCGAGGGGGTGCTGGTGATGTGTCATACAGGTCTTGTATATACAGCAGTTTTTCTAACTCTCATCCATAATCACACTAATATTATAAATGTAAAAGTTTGCTTGTTTGGATGTTTGGATATTTGTCCGTCAACCACGCAGATTTTGATGAAATTTTGGTATACAGAAAGGGTATCAGGTAACTTGGCTGATAGAATACTTTTTACCCCGATTAAATGTTTCCTTAGGGATTCCACGCGGGCAAAGCCGCGGGCGAAAAGATAGTTTTGATTTTGTTAGAGCAATTCTAGTTCTAATCCCTACTTTTGTCCTTTTCATTATATAACACTTTTTTTTCTTTCAACATAAGCCCCTACCAACAGAAACCTATAAAAACAAGCTTCAATAATGGTATTATTATAGAATTAATTTTCCCAACGGACCAAAGTAATCCGTCCAAACAATAACTTCGAACACCCTCTGTCAAACCACCTAAATACAGGAACGGACTAAGAAATTACTTGACGGTCAAAACATCTTAGTTATGACCACTCCTGTCCGGCGCACGGCTTACGTTTGCCAAGTTTAACCCCACCCCGACCCACCCTTACCCATCCTTCATAGTTATTAATAAATCTATCTGTGCATATTCGGAGAGTTAAAGACAGTTGCTATGGGATTTAAATAGACATGACGTTATCGAGGACTGATGTTTGGTCCCGAACTTATGCTAAGAATTAGAACTACGTAGTTCTGGATACGTATATAATTATATATCTATATCTATCCGTACATAAAAAATGAATAAAAAAAATTCCAAATTTTAAAACCGGAAAATTGCAGGGAAAGTGGGAAAACAACACTTCAAAATTTTTCATTACAAATTGTTTTTAGCTATTACGTAGCATTAACATCAAGGTATATGACGTTTGGCAGGTCAGCTAGTATAAAAATAATGCCAGTTATTGGGTTTAGTCTATTATGGGTTTAGTAGACTAATATAAACAGATCTAAGACTTCAAAGGCATGTATACCCTACTAAAAGCAAATAAACCTGATTGATAGGTGGACTAAAATTTTTTGTTATTTTCCATCGTCGGCGCTTGGTAAAACTTCCAAATATTCATATTTTTAAATTAAGAAACACTTGTACTATTTTACGTATCACACGTACACGTACACGTGTGATACGTAAAACAGTACAAGTGTTTCTTCATTTAAAAATATGGATTAAAAATATTCAGACGTTTTATGGGAGGGAGAAAATTGGATGACTACTTTTATAAGTTTAGAATTGGTCCGTTTTAAACCCCATAACCCTGACACTGTCATGTTCCATTGCTGAAGGTAGATTAGCTGAAATACTTGTACATTAGGTTTAACACCCTAACCACGGGACAGTGACACATCTTATTTTGGATGCCTAATTTGTCATTAACCGCGAGGTTTTTACAACTTCACCGGCCTATTTTGAGCCGAGCAGAGTGCTCAGCCCGAGACATTATTATTTAAATGGGCTGGACTGGTCCCTACAACGCCAGCAAAAAGGGCTTTCTCCCGGGAGACCTTACCTCGACTTGATGCTGCGTTCTGGTTAGGTACTGGGTGGACTTGATGGAGAAGTTGTGGCAGCTCGTCGCTCGGCGTTAGGCGCCGGGCGCAAGAGAGGTCTTCGTCGCCGAGACCGGCGGAGACGGTGTAGTGTGATGTTGTTTTGGGAGTTTGTGTTCTTGGAGTGGTTATTTGGTCCGGAGGATCCGATAACACGTGGCGGGGTCTTCTATGATTGGTGGGCGCATTCGCGGCCGGTGTGTAGTCACATGCGGGTGCTAACACCGGATTCGGTTGGGCAGCCGTTATTTCAAAGTAACGTTCCGATAGTTCTTTGAAATGTTTCACTATCGTGGGTAAATCGAGGTCGCGATGTAGGTCCTCATTGTGATCGTACCACGGAGCACCAGTGGCAGTTCACGTGAACCTATTCTGAATTACTTGTACCTTTTTAAGATGGGACGGGAAGGTATGCGCGAAGGCTACACTTCGGTAAGCTAATATGGGTCTAACACATGTTTTGTAATGTGTCACTTTGTTACAAAGTGGCATTTTACTGTTTTTAAGATAATACAGACGGCTAAGTACGAACACAGCCTTGTTTGTGACACGCTAAATTATGCGGTTCAAACGACATATTTTTGTCTACATATTTTATTGAATTTTCCCAGGGGATTGCTCTGCCGAACATTTTGATAGTACTAGGGTTACGACTGGGTCTTGTCAGTTGGCTGGGTGTTACGCCTTGATTAAAATACACCGCTGCACTTTTATCGGGTGTCACTTCTATACGCAACTTCTTGAACTTGAATATGGTTTTCTTGACAAGCATGAGAACTGTCATGACGTCACTTAAAATCGAATCCGAAATGAGCATAGACAAAAATGTCGTTACCATCTCTTTCGGCGTACATAATATCAACATTTGTTAAAAAGAGACAAAGAGAAGATGTTAAGTTATATGTCGATTCCGACGGTATTTATACGACTAAATTTGCTATAAAACATTGTTGCACTTCTTTATATATTCCTATTTCTATGGTTCGTTTACTGTCTTTGCCATAAAAATATATCAAATTTAGCAAGTGATTTTTCAGTCACGCTCAAAGACTACAGTAATAGTTAACTGTAGCTAGGTATAGCTTTTTTACTTAAGATGATATTTGAATAAAATAAAATTAAGTTTTTTCAATTTAATTATCTATACATTTGTGCATAATTTAACAGTTATATAGGTTATAAAAAAGATAAGAACATGTGTGCGTTCTACCCCGATTGCAAATATTTACTACGTATTACATTAATAATGTAACATAAGTTCATTTCTTACGAAATGACAGACAAAAATCAAAAATCTACTTTACCCAGGGGATCTGGAATAACATGGGATATTAAACACATTTTAGCTAGATTAATGAAAACAAGAAAACAGTGATATTAACCAGTCCCTATACATAAAGATAACTCATTTAAATCGGACAAGACGTCCCTCAGAGGAATGGACAATGGGTTCATCGTATGAATTCAATTTGCCGAATCTAGTTCTGAAGTCCATATTTTATTGAAATTAGAACTGCTTTGTTTACTTTAGAACAAGCGCGAGTTTGAGAAGTCAGCTTAAAATATCAAATTCTAACAAACTTGGTGGGATTATGATTTAAATGAAGTAAAACTTGCAAAAACCAACTTCAATTTCTTTTTCTGATAAAACAGAATTTCATCGATGTAAACAATTAAATACACATTTTTAAGTATTATTTGAAACCTAGTTAAAAACTTAAGATTAAATAAAAACGGAAAAAGTGCTAACTTAGTAGCAGCAGTATCTTGACGCCCATATTCATAATTGGGTAGGTAGAGGCGCAACCAGGGTACCCACGACTAGCCGATGTGATAGGTGGCAAGCCTATCACGAACCGGTTACATATCAAATCCCGGGCAACGTTATTTTTAGTAGAAAACTGAAAATACACATTTTCAATTTTTTTTCTTGCCCGACGCGGGAATTAAAACCGGGACCTCAGTCAGTTAAGTCCGATGCTGGACCGCAAGACCACAGAGGCCTACATAGGTAGGTAGGTACTAATTTTCAGAAAAAACACTCCCCGTGTTGGTCAAGGTCAGCCGAGTAGAAAAGACCAACTGCACTTCTGCCAGGTAGCTCGTAAGAGGTGCACAGGTTGAAACAGATTATTAAGTACCAACAAGACCATTGGTGGTACAGCTGTGCAGGAAGTGACCCGGGTAGATCCACCGCCTTATCTATTCCTGCTACCATGACACCGGATACCATGATACAGGAACATGAAAGTCCGGTCTGGAGCATAGGGTAGCCGGTAAACTTACACAACAGGCCTCTTTCCCGACCACATTACAACGCACGCATATTACATCTACGGTGTGCCAAAGTCCTCACCATTTCAGTTTTTTATTGAATAACACATCCGTCAAACGACATTGTTCTGTTGCAATCTGTTAATTCTAGCGTTCTAAAATCAATTAGGTCACGTAACAGAGATACAGGAAAAAATATATTTAATAATAAGTAAATAATACAAGACAAATATACTGATACCTTCAAGTAATAACTAATAAATTCACATATTCACTTATTATAAAAAGTTATATTAAGTGAATAGTTACGCAGAGCTCGGAAAAAGTGTATTAGTAGATATACTGCATGAGCGTTGTGTAAATTTTATACATTCGTAATTCCCTGTTTAACTATTAACTTTCTAAACGCGCGTGTGACAAATTTTATTAGTAAGGCGGTATGAATATAGGAAGGTAGTTGATGACATCTGATGCTTTTTATCCCATAACCCAAACTTTAGGGTAATTCTATTCTAATATATTCTATTCTAATAAGTGACTTTAATATGCAGGCGTAGCCTCGGAAAATATCTAGTAAAATGTTGATTGCTATGAGTTTTATTTGTAGATATCTTTTGTACAGTCCGTAGTTTCAATTTAGCTATTTGAATAACTAATGTAATTGCTTCTTGGTAACGAGTATTGATTCAGTAAAACGGATTATTTCTTGAACTCATATTTTTATTACAGTCAATAAATACAATGTACAACAAAATTAGTCTTATTTTTGTTACGAAAAAAAAGTATCTTCACACCCGTATCCCCGAAGAGGTAGGCAGAGGTACAACCAGGCCACCCACGACTAGCCGAAGACACTAAGTCCCACAATGTGATAGGTGGCAAGCCTATCGCCAACCGGGCACATTTCCAATCCCGACTAATATTTTTTTTTATTCGAAAATTGGAAAAATCCAATTTTCTTTTTGTTGGCCGACCCGGGATTCGAACCCGAGACCTCAAGCAGTCAAGTCCGACACCCGGACCCCTAAACCACAGAGGCGTTACAACACTGAATGGAAAATAAGAATGAATTCTGACGTTGAATGAAGCATGAGTTTTTAACCGAGTTTAATAAAACGAGGAGGTTCTCAATTCGGCTGGTATATTTTTTTTATGTATGTACACCGATTTCACCGAGGTTTCTAAGCCGAGTTACATAATTCTTTTTTTTTGACACGGAATAGTTTTAAATTGGTCCCGTAAAATTTTGATTCATTAGTTCATATAGATCATTTAGTAGATCATTAGTTTTTATTTTATGAGCATTTTTTATCTATTTTCACCTATATCGATGTTTATTTTTATTAAGTTAAATCATATCAGCAATAAAGTAGTAAGTAAAAAATAATAAAGATTTAATATTAATTATATACTACCTATTATTTATATGTGCCATGGTTAGAAGTCGGTGCCAAGCCAATTTAATACTTACTAATAATATAATAATTAGTTTAAGGCTTGGCACCGACTTCAAACCCATTAATAAATAGCCCATATAAGTAATAATATAATATAATTATATAATATAATATTTATTTATAATATAATTAACAATGTATATAATTAACTTAACTTAATTTTATTAGTAATACTAGTAGTCTAACGGTCGATATTAATAACTTATCTACAGATAAAGATAGATTGTTGCTAAGATATTTTTGTTAATTGTTGAAAAGTTATAGCGGCAACTGATCTAAAATAGCATGACCTCTTATCTTAGATAGGTTATTAATATTGTTCGTAAATAGGTATTTACCGTAACAGAGAACGATGGAAAATGATTACAAAAATGGCGATGGAATCCTTCAAGAGTAGGCACGACTTTCAGCAATGAAGAATGCGACTAAGAAGACCGTAAGTGGTAATAGTGCGATTGCAACTTGAGACAGGTATTTAGCCTCTTACATAGTATCTTCACGCCCGGAATAGGGATACGGGCGTGAAGATTGGGATATGGGCGTTATTAGTGCAAACCTGGAAAAACACTGACAAGTGCACTGTCAACTGGCAGGACTATTTAGGTGAAGAACTTATTTATTCATTAGTAACTTCCTGCAAATTATATATCACAATACAGATTACAATATTTAGCATAAGATTCACACCAAATAAAGCTTCAAATATTATATTTTATAATTAATAACGGAAATTATAATGAGAGATGTATTGTACACGTTTTGGCACCTACCGCCTTTTTGCCGCCTGTCTGTTTCTCTATCACGGCTAAACATCTTAACCGATTTATAACGAAATTTTATGTGCTTAAAGCTTTGGATCTAAGTTCAAATGCGAACTTATTCTTGTTTTTAAAATTCAGTTTACAAAGGACTATCGCAAGGGTTGAAAATTTGTTTGAAAGCGTAATTTTTCTACTCTTATGAAGTCGTGGGCAAACAGCTATTAGGGTTTAAATTGCTGAGCTCTTAATACGCAAATATTTCTAAATATCCCCGGACAAGTTACACAAATTTAATCTAAGCCCAAAGTAAGCAAGTTACATACTTGTATTATTGGTTATGTGTGTTAGTCAACGATTCTTAAATAGATACCAGAATGTATTTAATAAGCACCCAAACCCGCAAATGCAGACATCTAAATTAACAGAAATATCATTTAAGTATATGAAATACTGCGCGGATGGAGTACTGTTCTCATCTTTGGGCTGGCACCCGCAATACCAAACCCTCAAATATGATCCGAATGCAACATGGTCAACAACCCTTGTCGTTTTTTTTATATTGTAAGGCAAACAAGCAGACGGATTTCCTGATGTTAAGAAATTCACGCCGCCTAGAGACACCAAAGGTGGTAATGGTGCGTTGTCAACCTGACGTCGGGATGTTAGGCCTCGAGCAAAAGTAAGTTTACCGGCTACCTCACCCTCCGAACTGGAACACGTCATGACGTTACGGCGGCAGGAATAGGTAAGGCGGTGGTACCAATCCGGGCGAGACGCTGCTAAACTCTACCACCTAGTCAGATGTCACGGTATTAGTGACGGTGAGCCTATGCTCGCCTTTTACGAGCTGCCTGGCAAGGAAGGCAGATGGTCTATTCAGGAGCCCTGACCAACACGTATAGATGGTTTAGAACCTTTAGGAGAGACGTTAGAGGCGATAGCATACGCTCAGATCTCCGAGCGTATGTTATCGCCTCTACAATGAAGACTTCCGAAATCTGTTTTATACGAACAGTCAAACTCTGGAATAGAATTCCTGGCCCGTAATTTCCAGCAAACATTTGACCCAGGAATTTTTAAAAAGAGGGTTAATTCCTTCAAAGACCGGCATCGCATCTGTTGCTTATTCTTATTACAGATGTCTGTAAAACATGGTGACTGCTTTCCATGAGGTAGTCTATTCGCTTATATGTTTGTTTTTACTAAGTAAAATTACGAATTACAAATCAATTATATTAATCAATTTCTGATGCATATATATTTATTTCAATAAGGAATTTACCGGAACAGCTTATGCACCTTTTTATGATATATTCGTACGACCAAAGCTTAAACCAAACACTTACAATTTGTTCGTAAATAATAAGTAATTGTTAATTAAATGCTATTTTAAATGCAACCGCGAGATCCGGGTTCGATTTCCGACGGGGCCAAGAATTTGTGTGATGAACATATTGTCTGGGTGTTTATTAAATTAATTCAGCTATCTATTTAAGTATGTTGAGGTCTTCCAATAAAACAAATCTTGCTTATATTTCTAAATCTTCAAATATATTTACTGATTCAAAATTGTATGACGACTGCGGACTACCGCCAATTGTGTCATATTTATATAATCTTATCTATCAACATCGAAACTTCTTTTACCGGTCAACACAACATTCAAGCGGATATTCGGATAATTAAATTAACAATATCAGTACCGGCAATTACTTTATGACAAAAACAAATAGTTAAAATAATAGTTAAAATACATAAATACTTGATTAATAATTACAAACCGATGTACAACTAAGACAACATGATATAATTTAGTATAATAAGTAATACACTCGATACATTCAAGATTGCCGACATGATATAATTTAGTATAATAAGTAATACACTCGATACATTTATGATTGCCAAAAAGTATATCTATGTATTAGAATAGTTGACAAATACCCATAACATAAGTATATAATTTGCTTACTTTGGGGTTAGATTCAATTTTTGTAACTTGTGAATATTTATTAATTATTTCTTAGCTAAATTAATTACTCATTTGATCAAGGCATTTAAAAGGTAGTGGAACTTTTTATTCCTTAGAGGTAAATGTTATTCATTGACAGAGTAAAGCGGGTTATTCGGTGAATTCGTTGCTAAGCAATCATTATACAAGTTAGAATATTCTATTGTCCGAGCACCCATAGGGTCAAAACCACTCGTAAATTCCGAACGTCTTCAAATTCAACTATTTCCAACTATTGGTCAGTTTGGAATTAGGGTTACTGGATGGACAATTAATTTAACATTTTTGGAGATTAACCCTTAAATTATTTTTTAAAATGTAGGATTCTGGCAACCCTATTGGCCACTAGTGAAATAATCAGCTGTTTATATTGTTAAATTACAAACTCACTCTACTAGTGCAATCAGTCAAACTAGGTAGTAGAGTTACACATCGCCTCTGTGGTCTAGCGGTTCAGTTGTTGGCCTAGACTGCACCAGATCCCGGGTTCGAATCCCGGGTCGGGCAGTAAAAAGAAAATTGGGTTTTTCCAATTTTCTAATAAAAAAACGTTGCTTGGGATTGGATATGTGCCCGGTTGGCGATAGGCTTGCCGCCTATCACATTGTAGGATTTAGTGTCTTCGTTCTTCTGGTTGTGCATCTGGCCTATCTCTTTGGGGATTTGGGCGTAAAGATACTTTAGTGTTATACAACTAGGCACCTATATTGGTTCCACCGCTCTAAATAACGCTACATTTCAAGTGCTCACAGTCGTCATTTTCCAGTTATAAAGGTAGTGTAGTTGGTAAACTTAGTTTATGGCCTTTAAGCCTATATTTTGGAATTATATACAGAAATTGCATTAAGTAAATAGTATATTTTCACTGTAAATAAGCTCTTGAACTTCACTATCCAATCTCATTTCAGGAAATCTATAAATGTATATATTTTATAATATAATATGTATACTATAATAATATAATATAGTTATAATATATACATTATAAAATACCTGAAAAAATATGATTCAACAAAGTGTAGATTTATTCTTAACTTAATTTAATGGAATTTAGTGCTCTGTATAATTAAGAAAGCAATTTATCAAGTTAAATATAATTTTAAGTCTTGTAATTTACAAATTAAAAATTTGAGTATGTTGAAACTTAAACGGGATGGGATTAGGATTGTAAAACTGTTGTCCGAAATAGTTTTTTTGAAGCGATTATTACATTGTCTTTGATCTAAGTAAGGTTGGAGCAGTTTGTACTTTTATTACCTTTGTTTAATAAATTATAGAATTTACCGCAGGTGTACATTGACCATTGTCTCTTCTATTCAACTAACTCCAGGTGCATCAACTATGTCTTGCTTTTACACGGACAGGACCGCGTTATTATTGTGCCTCTGTCAACGGAATATGAAATGTATTGGAAGTCGGGATGAGCTGGTAACTTTCCACCCCACCCGCGCCTCCTTGACCCGGGGGGGTGGTCAGCTGTGGGGTTATATTAGGTGTTGGAGATAGACGAAACTTAACATTTCAGTTTTGATTTCATATATTTGAATAAGATTTATTAGATTTTGGGAATGTGATGACCCCATCACTTAATAGTAGTATATTTTCTGAATTATCCATTAATGTAATCTGAAAGCTAAGGTAGATTTGTGCAACGATTTGTTCTGGTTAAAATGATCACCTTAGCTATTGCTGCCTTGATGGCGTCAGGGCTCGTGACTGTCTTTATCCGATTCGTAGTTTCCCTGCTGCTCTACTCTCTAAACCAGAAGATTTTAATGAGAGCACTGAAATTATGATCTCGTAAAAAATGTACATAATACAAACCGGATAAGCCTTAAACTAACTTGGAACACTTTTAAAGACTTGGAGACTATAGACCTGGGTCTATAACTGGGTCTGGAGGCAGGTGACCGACTAGAGTGGAAGGTGGAAGTAGACTGACTTCTGAACTGTCTGTTCCACTAAGGGACAGCTTATAAGAATGCAGACTGCTGATGTACAGTCTGGTGGTCAGCATTATGCCTTACATGACCAGGGTATAATAGTATCCACAATATGGTTTATAATTTATATACATATGTTTATAGTTGTTGGTTTAATAACCCGACAAATTACGCAAATAATTTACCTTAATTTATGAAATTTTGATGAATGCGTAAGTATATTTTTATAATAACACTAGCTTACCCGGCAGACGTTGTTCTGCTATGTAAAAATTGGGGTGAGTCACCCTTATCACTAAGAGGTATGAAAAAGATTCACCCTCATCACTTAGGGTTATAAAAAGTAGATGTTGGCCGATTTTCAGACCTACTCAATATGCTCAGAAAATTTCGTGAAAATCAGTCAAGCCGTTTAAGAGGAGTACGGGAACGAACATTGTGACACGAGAATTTTATATATATGTTTTCATATAATATAAGGTAATATTTTATTAACAATTAGATAACCTAATGCGATTACTTCCCCTAGTTTAATTATATTAGAATAAAAATTTGTTAAGTATGAATTAATAAAAAAAAGAAGTTTGAACCTTAGTCTTTCGTTAAAGATGTTAATTAAACTATTGAGTTAAAATTTAGCATACCAGTTTATGTCCCAAGCCAAAATACTTTGTTATCACTTTTCATAATCGCAGTTAAAATTCTTATTTATAATAATCGCTTTTGTTAACTTCATTGAAGTTTTGAACTTTTCAATTTTTTTCAAATTAAAAAGAATACCTATTAAAAACGTGTTATTTTATCCCAAGCACGGAATAGTAGTAAGATTAAAATATTATCTTAATCAATATAATTTCAGATACACCCTTCTTAACACAAAGCGTTGTAATCTTAGGTATTCCAAAGTGCAGGCGGTGAGATTTGGTCTCCATATCTCACAAATAAAACTTAAGGCAAATACATGTACTTTCCTGTAACAATGCATTTTTCTTTATTTAAAATCCTATATTGTGCTATTTACACATACACACATATCTTCACGCCTAGTTCCTCACGGGGTAGGCAGAGAGTGTTTTCCAAACTTCACGCTCCTGACAAACCTGTCTGGCTTCCTTCACGTTCATTACCCTTTTCATACAAACACGCCGGTTTCTGAGAATCCTGACACCACCCTCAGATAATATCCGGAGGATCTTAACGTGGAACCTTGGTTTCCCCGAGTACCTACATTCATCCACATTCGCATTGTATATCTGCTTCGTCAATCTTTCATCTGTCATTTGTTTTTTAAATAATATATTTACGGGCGAATTTAATGCAAATCAGCATTTTCTCCCACCTTATTCTGACTAACTTTAGTCTCCTAGTGAGTTGTTCCTACATCTGTGGTCGAGTAATCCGATGTTGGCATTGTCTACATAAGGTCCAGGTATATATTTAACTCAAAAACATGCTTTCAACTGCTCATAAAAAAACAGCGTTGCTCAGGATTACCACAATGTGGGACTAAGTAGCTTCGCCTAATCGTAAGTGGCTTGTAGCTCTGCCTATAGGTAAGGTGGTGGAGCGACCCGGGCAAGCTACAAAACTGCTACAAAACACTCTACCACCAGTGGTCTTTTTGGTAATGACCTAGATTATAACCTGTGTTTGCCTTTTACGAGCTAAATGGCAAAGAGGCAGATGGTCTATTCTACTCAGAAGACCCGGTCGAACACGGGGAGTGGTGATAATTTTGTTGCGCAATCACTAAACTACTTTAGAGTTATCGCTCTTCTTTTAACGATAGTAATATATAGAGACAAAACACGTTTATCGGATTAGTTTGTGCAGGATATTTCTATAAGCTTATGATCTATTTCTCCAAGAAATGTTTAGTAAAAACTTCACGAAAGGCATGTCTTAAATAATCCGTCTCTTTTCTTTTTTCTAATTACTATAATTCAAATTTTTTTAGAAGATACATTTCATAATGTAATGAAAAAATACTGTCTGCTACTATCTGATGTTGTACAATAGTCTTCCGGAATTGCTAATACAGTACAATTGCGACAGTTATTACTATTGTCGTGTCCCGTGTGTGAGGGTAGGGTAACCGGTGGATGTGTAAATCTACCGGAGGATATCACACTGTGGTGTCCGCCGCTCCGGTGTAATCTGGATTTCCACTTTGGTGCTTTTCACACGGAGATACGGTGGCAGTGTGTGTTTTTTATTTCTTATTTGTAGTGTTATATTAGTGTGCAGCTTTTTTTATTTTTTTTAAGTTGATTGATCTAAACTATGAATAGTTAAGACAAGAAATGAGAATTAGAAAAAACTTTATTTGCACAGACCATTAAGGATACTTGTGTGTATCGACGTTTTTATAAACTACCATCGGATCTAAATCGTGGCTACATACTAAGAAGAAAGAAAATCAGCCGCCTGTGGGCTCAGCTAGTTTTAAATAAAAATATAAAATAATTCAGCTGCGTAGTTCTACACTGAAGGTGTTGCAATATCTTTAGTTTATCCCAAGGTACGGAGGTAAGATTTATCTACATACCTCATAAAAGCAACTGAAGTGTAGAACTGAAATGAATATCTATATAATATTTTGCTGTTTAGATTTAGTTTGGTAGCCACTCTATCGTGCTTTTGGGGTACGCATACCGACAGAAAACGTTAATTTGTTTTGTTTTTAACACATTTTCTTAAACATACAAAATGATAATAGTCCTTAGTGCATTATTACTAGTGACTTACTCTTGAATCTCTATATCATCAATCTGATTTAATAAATTATTATTTACTTAGTATAAAACGGCAACAAAACAAAAATTTGGTTTTTCTAGTTTTCTAATAAAAAAAAGACGTTGATCGGGATTGGATATGTGCCCGGTTGGCGATAGGCTTGCCACCTATCACATTGTGGGACTTGGTGTCTTCGGTTAATCGTTGGTGACGTGGCTCTGCCTACCTTTTCGGGGACATGGGCGTGAAAATACTTACTTACTTTACTATAAAAAAATAATTTATGAGATCAAATATTTGTTTAAACGTAAATTATAATTTAAATATTAAAATTGAATTTATTTTTAAATTCAATTGTAAAAATTCGCTGGTATTGGATTCAGTACAAAATGACACAAATCCGATTGAAGTTCCAATTCGCATAAAATTGAGATTCTAGAGTAGGGTTACTACTGCTGGTCGTCGCGATCATTCACTTCTTCAGTGATATATTACATCACAACTGTGTTCTCTTTCCCAAAAAATTGAAGTTATTCAAAAATTTGCTTGTTTTCTCCGTGTTGGCCAAGGACTCCTTTGAAGAATACCGGTCAAAAGCATTTCTACGAAGCAGCTCGAAAGAGGTGGCCATTACTTGTTTTTTTAATTATTGGCATTGGCGTGAGCATCTTCCAGTAGTCAAGTTGAAAATCCAATTTTGGGATTTAAAATAAATAATAAGTCGGCATAATTATTCGTTTCAGAATCTTAGATACAGCGATCCTTTCAAAAATTTTCGAGAGATATGGCGGCATGCAGGAAACTTACAATATAATAATTTCATATGAATACTTTATTTGTGCAGTAAAGCTGAACAAAATTTAACAAAATGCAACTAAAATTGATTTATTGTACTCTTTAAATACATGAAGTTCAATAATTTATAAAAAAAATACGTACACCTTTCCTCTCGATCGTGCCATACACATCAGTTGGTTTGTTACCACTCGCTGTGAATAAGAATAAGTGGTAGAATTTTCCAAAATTTTGCCCATATTGGTCCATAATACTGCATAATACCACCTAACACTCTACCTTTCATGAAGTATTATTTTTATATTCTTCTATTATAATTTGTAATTTTTTAAAAAAAAGCAATATCTTTAAATTTTGACAAATTTGAAACTTAAGGAGTGCAATCTTTATCCAACAAAAATAAGTCCAACAAACAATCCGTTAAATTATACAATTTGAATTATTTTATTTTCTAACCCCTTGTTGCTGTTGTTGATTACATTAAACAGAAAAATATGTGTTTAAACATAACAGTTTTCTTTATAATGTACGAATTATTTTCAAACGTTCTAACGGAAAAATATTTTTATAGCAAAAAAAATCATAACTAACATTTTTACCGATAGTATTCCTAGCAAGTACTAAAATCATTTAATAAAGACATTATCAGAACATAATAAAACCTAATCACATTTCATAACTATTTTTAATAAATTATAAATTTCGTAATTATTGTAAATTATAAATTTGTTTAAATATAATGTATAGGTACATGTAGTACTAAATACATATAATAAAACTGTAAAACAAGAAAATCAGTAAATGAAGGATTTTAAAATAATGTTTGCTATGTATTGTATACAGCAGGGGTAAGCAAATTACGGCCCACGGGCCGGATCCGGTCCTTGAGAGTTTTTAATCCGGCCCGCCGAGGGTTTTTTTTAGAAAAAATATGAACCTCCTTAAAAAAATTAATGGACAAAATGTTAAAAGACTATTGAAATTTTAACAATTAAGGTAGGTACTGAATCGATAGTTCAAACATATATATTGCGTATTTCATATGTTAAGACTTCATAAATAGATTTTATTTTAATAAAGGATTGTATAATAAAATATAAAATGCCTTATGTTATCTTGATACAACGTTTAATGATAGTAATATTTACTGCTATTTTTAGGTGTTTTAATAAACCGGCCCGCCTCAAGATTAGTTATAATTTACTGGCCCGCTACTAAATTTTTTTTACTTACCGGCCCGTGGTCAAAAGAATTTTCCCACCCCTGGTATACAGGATACGTAACCCAAACTATGTATTATTAATTTTTTGTCGGATTGTCTGTTCACTTTTCACGCAGGAGCTACTAAACGGATTTTTGGCAAATTTTGTGTCGTAGTGGTTTATAGCCCGGGTCAACATTTGGAAAACATCTTACATCAGAAACATATTTCGTACCTATCAATAACCACGATCCTCGCAACAACATAATTAGTAAGCCTCGGGCAACAGCTAGTATTATAATTAAAAATAGTTGCTTAGGCAATTTGGTAGAATATTGCGTAGGTAAGTACAATCTTAAAATGTAACAACTTCTAATACACACATTAAACACAAAAATATTTTTTGTTTCATTTTTAATAGGCTCAATTTAACTGACTCAAAAAAGGAGGTTATCAATTAGACTCTATTTTTTGCTGTACTGTTCGGCTATGCACTGTTAGGTAGCGCCACATTATATAACATTACTACCTTTAACATTAATACCTTTTCTATTTTCTACATCGGAATGTAATATACTAAAGTATTTACTAGGTACAAAATTTGTTAGTACATCCGCAGTTAAATTAGAAAACATTGCTCTTTGACTTATCCTTATCCAAACGACGTACCCCCACCTAGGTAGTTCCAACTCCTTGTTTGACTTGCCGCCCGCCTTGTACCAAAATTGATGCATCAGTCCAAGTAACAAGAGATTTAATTTTTTTAGTATTTTTACTTTATTCAACACTGTCCATATTCATATCTGATCATATCAATAATACCGATAACCGCAGGGACTTTTATGTTTCCATAGATTTAAAGCTTATCATATTATTTAGTATCATAAGAAAAATGTAGAAATATATTTCAAGTTTACCTAAAAGTAGATACATATTTCGATTGTTGGCCGAATCTTGCAATTTTAACAGCTTAATTCTTAAACTAGGTCTAAACTCTACAATTATTATTCATCGAGTAACAGTAACACTTTTACATTTTTTTACAATAAGACAAACAACAAGCACACGTTTCTCCTTATGATAAGAAACAACAGTTCTCTGCAGACACTAAAGATGTTATAGGTGCCATTGTCCATAATTCAGCAGCGCCCAGCGGTCTTGTCGTTAATAACTAATTTCATCACGCCTGTTTCATATGCTGCTATACAACTTTCCTCTATAATTACTATACGAGAGACTCGGTGTTGTTTAAACCTCCAATTCATCGAACGATTTTATTTTTGTTTCATGTGTTAAAATTATTTCTGTTTATGTTACCGTTGGGAAATACCAGAAATATAAGCAAATAAATTTTTATTGTGTATTCATGCTACTATCACTCAACTAGTTAGATTCAGTGCGAAAAGAGTAGCCAATCTAAGCTTGTATTTGTGATCTAAGATCATTGCTATAGGGTAACAATGGACCATTAACATTTATGTTTTCAATATGTTTGATATTTTCCACTATCGGTGCTTGGTAAAACTTCGAAATATCATAAAAAACCATTACTTTATAGTTTAAGTATCTTAACTTTTCATAGAAAACTAACTCAAAAATATAAAGGTAAATTCTTCGTTACGATTTTATCTCGCTTCAGTCGATAGCTTGGACCTTCGGATTATCTTAATGTATTTATATGCGGTCAAAGCTAATTTTCGGACAATCGCTGCGGTCTCCCTTTTGCTTTATGTCTTATGTGGGATATTGCAAGGTAACTTATACAAACAAAACTGTCAGTTTCAAGGAAATAGTTAATTATAAACCAACACACCAAAGGGTTTAAACTTCAATAAGTTACATAACTGTAATAAAGAATAATAAATTGACTACATATAAGTATTTTTCTTGTATTTAACAAATCAGCTAATTAAGAGAAAAACCACCGACTTTGTTATTTATTTGATTCAAATGAATCTTGCATATTCATGTTTCTCAGAAACAGAATCAGAAAAACGCTTCATTCATTTTGACCATACAACTGGTACTTGTGCGCTTCGTCATTTTTATACTTGATCAGTTCGGAAACGCGGCTACACACTGAGAAAATCCTGCGAAAGAAACTCAGTGGGCTTGCATTTTAAATTATAATGATGTTTGCTTACAAAATATCATCATAAAGTATACAATATAGTCTTATTGCAGTTATTATTAATAATTAAAAAATAGTAAGTACATTATAAATTGTGAAGTTACGTGTTATTGAAATGGCTATTCACAAGCATATTCGTGTTCTAAATATTCTGATATTTTATATAGCCTTTCTTAAATAGCTTTGTTCAAATACATTTCTAATTTGTAGGTAAAAAAATATGGGAAGGAGCTTTGATGTTTCTTCAAAGTTTAATCTATTATCGTACTATTTTTTTTGTGACATAGTTTTTCTTTTAGTTAGTGGTGACTTTTCGCGTGCTTGTATGATTGTTTTCGTAAGAAGTTGGAATGCCTGGCGAAATGCCAAGAGAAACAGACTTACTATTAATTATCTCGGAAAAATCAAACAAACCTAACCCTTTATGCAGACGACTAAACACACGACTGTTAGTAAAACGAAGCTAATTTAAGGAGCCTACCTTATCTCTGTGTAAGTTCGACATCGGGGGTCATTTGTCTTCGTCAGTGTTGCCCGGTGATCATTTATGCCACAGCACACCCTACCCTTTCCTTGAAAATACAGAAATTTCTAAAACACCGGGCTTGTTCGACACACTACAATCCTATTTAGTTTGGTTGTATTTTAATCTTAACTTCTTAATTTTTTATTACTTTATTCCACATATATTTTCTTAAAGGAATAAATAACAAAGAACTAATCCAAATATATTTTCTTCCGTTCCGTTAGGACTTAAAAATTGAAACGACAAATGAATACATTTGCAATAGCAATACTTAGCTTAGCAATACTTACAATACTTAGCAATAGCTAAGTGCAAAACTTAAGAACGACTATACCGATTGGGCTATTTTTTGATAATTCAATAAAATGTTTAGTAACCGAAAAAACTAGTAATAACAATAATCATAATATCAATCTTTATTGCTATACTTACTAGCAGTTTCAAGCAGCTTCGCCTGCGTAACTTGGCTTCTACTGCACCGATTTTGATTAAACAAAGCCTATGTCACTCATGAATAATGTAACATTCTTAAGGTGAAAGAATTTTAGAAATCAATCCAGTAGTTTCGGAGCCTATTCGCTTCAAACAAACAAAAAATCAAACATTTACTCTTTATACTATTAGTATAGATACATAGTTTTAAATCTAAAATTTATTACTAAATTTGTTCTCTTCAGGGGATCTTGAACTTTGTCTCAAAGGAATTCTTGTTGCGAATATTGTTTTGGATTCAAGGCTAATTAATATGAAAAGATATGAATTTCACTGAACAACAACGGACAAACCGTTTTTAATTATTGTTAGAACTAAATTGTTGTTAAAATAAATAATTTGTATCTACTACTTGCAGCAATGGTCGGTATGTCCTGAATCTGTTAAAGATTGAATAATGTGATTAATAACTTCAGTATTGTGTCTTTTGATATAAAAAATATCTGATTTCTATTTCTCTAATTTGATTTAAAAATACTCTATAAAACAACTGAGTTCGTAAGAATTATGTTCCGTATGTTTTATTAAACTTAAATATGATGATTGAACTTTATTAGTACAGCGGTTGAGTTTCAATTCCAATAACATATGTGACAAGGGCATGACTTTGAGCTTTCAGAAGGAAATTGAAGATGCTCTTTTGGAAAAGTGTACAATGACATAGCGATTTTTCTAGTCGACAAATAAATGTTAGGATAGATTACAGTATGTTTCTATTCGTTTAAGCAATAGTCTGATATGCTCTGATGCACTCCATATGGTACTGATATTTAGAACAATCAACCTTACCGTCAAATAAAACATTAAAATATAATAATAAAAATTAAATAAAAAAAAATATATTTGGTTGGTATTGGATTAGTGCACGGTTGGCGGTAGGTTTGACACCTATCACATTATGGGACCAAGTAGTACCTTCGGCTAATCGTTGGTTATAGCTCTGCTTACTTACTAGGGGATATGGGTGTTATATACTAACTTATTGATAAGATCAAATACGCGTCTTTGATCCCTCAAACTTTACCTTCTTATTAATAAATATATACTTAAGTATTTTAGTCTTTATCACATTGTGATACAGACTATAATCTCAACGTAACCTAACTATTTACTTTAGTCTTTTTTTATAACTAAGACGGTTGAAAAAGATTGACAAGTTTTTCGGGAGATTCTGGGCCGAAATCGTCCAAACTGCGTTTAGAGGAAGGGAATACAAGAAGGGAAGAGAGATACAATATCTTGTAGCGGACAACATAGTGGATAAAACCAAACCATGTAAGAGGAGGAAGAATCCTCGTGTAAGGAGTGTATCTAAATGTTATTATTTATGGTTATTCCGTAAAACGTCCTTTGGGACGCTTTAGATAGCGTTGGATCGATGAAGTTATCATGACCTTGCCACTGTCTAATTAAATAATCTAAATGAAGCACAATTTAGGATTGAGTGGCATCTTCTCTTGTCGGAGGTCAAGCTCCGTTTTGGATCATTATGTTCTTGAAGTAAGCAAATATTCTTAGGTATATAAGAGCCTCTCCAAAAAGGTATCCAAACTTTTAGGACCGTGTTCAGTTAATGCAGCATGTACCCACTTGAAAAACTACGTGAATATTTTTTATTAAATTGCCTTAGTGAACTGTTTTAGCGATTTGAACTGTCCATAATTAACATAATAAATGTATTAAAGGACTGCATAGCCTAGCATATAAGTTTTTTTATGTGAGCAAGCGAACTAGCACACGGGTCTCCTGATGGTGAAAGACAGCCGAAGCCTATACACACCTTAGATCCTATAGATGCGTCGCTATACAATGCCCGTGATGTAAGGCCAATTGATCAAGTCAGCTACTCTAACCTCCGAACTGGACCATGACAGAGTCAATATAGCGGCAGAATTAAGAAAGTCAGGTCAGGACCCTTATCGGGCAAGTTGCTGTACACCACTCTACCACCTGTGGTCTTATTGGTATGACTGAATTTATGCTCACCTCTTACAAGTTGCCTGGCTGAGAGGCAGATGATCTCCTCAGCAAATTCAAACCAACAGGGATACTAAGTTGGTTTTCTTGCTCCTAGTCTTTTTTAATTTTTATTATTTTATGTCAAATGAATATTTATTCTGTCCTAAGGGAAAAAAATAATAATGTTTTTTTAATGCGGATTTCTTAAATTACATGGCTGTATACTGTCTAAAAATTTCTACACCTATTTTGGAATGATCTTAGATACAATCGCCTCTTTGTTCTAGCGGTCCAGGTGTTGGACTTGACTGCACGAGGTCCCGTGTTCGATTCCTGGGTCGGGCGATAAACAAAAATTTGGTTTTTCCAATTTTCTAATAAAAAAAATGTGGCTCGGGGTTGGCGATAGGCTTGCCACTAGCCGCTCAGTGTCTTCGGTTAGTCGTGGGTGCTCTGGTTATGCCTCTGCTTACATCTTCGGGGATATAGGCCTGAGATACTTACTTACTTATTATGTACACAGATATCAAACAACACTTTTCTATATCTCACATCCTTAAATTGATGGATGTTTTCCTTCTACGTTACAAAATGCTTGTAATCGGTGTGGACTTCTCACAATTTTTATTTTTTTATACTAATAGAAGCCAACTTTACAGATTTACTGATGGCAATAAAAACAGATTAAGTGCAAACACAAAATGTAATTAGTGAGTTATCAACCTGAGGGCGAAATTTATATTTTTTCTGTTACTTTAGTGAACTTAGCTAGCATATTTTTAGATGTTTCAATCTTAGCCATTTATATTATATTAGCTGTTTGCCTTCAGGCTTCAACATAATTAAGGTTGAATAGTTACGATTTTAATTAATATTTTCTCCCCTAATAGACTTTTTTTTTTTTAAACAATGAATATTTTAACTCAGATCTTTAGGTACATATGTGTATCAAATTTCATCAGAATTGGTTTAGCAGTTTAGCCGTGAATAGCAACAAACAAACAAACAGACTTTCGCATTAATTAAATTTGTACGGAATTATGGATTGCAACTCAAAAAATTGCAATTTGCAACGATTTTGAAACAGCCACTCTTCAATACTGATTTGCAGTTTCAATTATGACCATTAGTTTATTTCAGAAGTTTCAAGAGTTATACCAAAAATGTCTAATAAATACAATATTTGTCCTAAATTCACTGACCACCTGAAGTATCTTGAAAGGGGTCGGACCCTCATCAAGACAAAGTAAATTAACTGTTCGAAACATCTTGACCAAGTTATTGTTCGGACGTCACTCGACCGTAACAAATCCGAAAAACAAACCGACGTGGACGTATGCAAATAATACGAGTGCCTAAACTAATTAAGAAGGGTTCAAGTCTTGAGTGAGTTTGAAATAAGTGTGCTTAATTATTAGACGAAGATATTCTGAACAAATTTAAAAAAAATTCAAACAAAAGTAAATACACATTTGCTATTAATACGAGTGCCTAAACTAATTACAGAAGGTTTAAATCGTGAGTGAGTTTGAAATAAGTGTGCTTAATTATTATACTAAGATATTCTCAACAAATTTTTAAGAAAATTCAAACAAACGTAAATACACGTTTGCTAATAATACGAGTGCCTTAAATTAATTGCGGAACGTTTAAATCTTAAGTGACTTTCAGACAAGTGTGCTTAAACATAAAGATATTAAACTTAAAGATAGAGATACTTAAAGATAGTAAGCTATTTGTTACTTTGACTTAATTTTTAAAAATCAAACATAACATTTTAGTTCCAATTTTAAATTGTTTCACCCATTGATAAAATGCAGTGGAATTCATGAAATATTTTGGCAGAATGTTTATTTAAAATTTTAAAATTATGGCTAGACGAAAAGCAATACCGCAAATTGATCTTTTATTCATAAAGAACAGCAAAAGGACAAGAAAGGATAAAGTAATCCAGGTGCTGCAACACATTAGCTCTATACAAAGATTATAAAAAGAAAACGCTTAAAGCAGCACTTTTAATAATTAAAGTGAAAGACAAAAGCCATTGTAACTCGTCCTATTGTCTAAGAATTTCGCGACTTTTACACGACGGATGAAACTATTTTGATGAATTGATCACGAATTTACTAGACTTCATTTTAATTACACGATTAGCCCCAAATTTAACATTTTACATCATAAAAATATAAAATGAACCTCTCCAGATTGACAGTTTTAACATTATCTTTACTAAAAAATACAAAATGAACCTCTCCAGACGGACAATTTAACTTTATCTTTATTTTATGCTGCGTGATCGGATAAAAACATATAGGAAAAGTTACAATTAAAGACCTAGATCATCAAAATATAGAACTAGGGTTAGGTGTAAAAAACGAACCTTAATTTTCAAAATTTTGAAAAAACTAAGAAACATTGCAATAATAAAAAAGTCTAGACTACTAGTTTACAGAAGCGTATGAAAAAGTCTCGAAGGGAAATTGGAAACTAAGGGAAATAATTTTTAAATTTCTGTACCTGGAGCGGAAAAACAAAACCTTTATTGAATCACTTTGTTGTTCGTCTGTCAAGGCCTTATTTCCCTGGAAACTCGTGGAGGTATCTAGTTGAAACTCATATCAAATATACTTTAGAGTTGTAAAAGTATGAAATTTCTAAGCCAACGCAATAAAAAGATACAGGCGTTTATGGCCGTAAATTTTTTAACCTGCAAAGTAATTAAAACCTACAGGGTGTTTGCCGTGAACTCATAATCTTATGGAACAGGTAAAGAAAAAATTGCGAAAATAGTAAACTGAATTACATCACACATCTATACATATAATAAATCTATAGAAGGGTCAATTCTGTACATTGAAAATATTGCAAAAATATTGCAGGGGGTGTTACTGGATCGATTCCAAACCCAAATATGTGATTAAAAAAATGTTTTTCTGTCTGTCTGTATGTTCAGTCATCACGTGAAAACTAACGGTTCGATTTCGATGAAACTTGGTATAATTATACCTTATTATCCTTGACATAAAATGGGATACTTTTTATCCTGAAAAAATTCGTAGAAAAAATAATCTTAATTTTTCAGTTTTATCACGCGAAGACTGACATCAGCGCGGACAGAGTCGCGGGCGGAAGCTAGTTAAAAATATTTGTTAATATTTTTCAAATTACTTCTCTATTCCTCATGAACACTTAGAGGTATTAAGTTGAAATTCATATCAAAATTTCGGGCCTGTAATACCTACAAGTGCGCGAGTCCAACTCGTATGTGGCCGGTTTTGTATTGCTAAAACGAAACTTTTGTTATGAAAATTAAAGCGCAGTAGCACCGCAAAAATCCAATTTTAGTTTCGCTAATATTTTAATTAAAACAGTGCCAGTCTTAGTCAAATATATATGCATTAATACATACAATTGAAAAACTACTCCTCAAATATTAGTTCAATGTAAATTGAACATATTGAACAATACAATTGAACAATTAAATTGAACACATAATATTTTTTTTAAAAAGGAATAGTTCAAATTGCTTAACCTAAAAATTTACAAGTCAAAAAAAGATTCATACTGAGAATCTACTTAAGTTTTGAATTAACTTATTAGATTTAAGCATTCATCTACAGGTTTGGTTATTAAATTAATAATCTACGAGGAAACATTGAAGTAATGAACAGAATACTTTGATCGGAACGGCTGAAATGATTCAAAGCAAGAAAATGCAGCACAAGATGAATATAAGCTGAAGACGAATTATTTACCAAACCAAATAAGCCGTGAAAAGAGAAAGTTAGAAAAATTTAAATAATTGAACCATCTTTGATTTAAGAATTATTAAAATATTAAATCTTAAAATAATATGTATAAAAACGAAAACGAAGACGTAAAGTTTGAAAGTAAAATTGATCGGTTAAAAGTTAACTGTAACATGAAACAAATTAATGCCAAAGAAATTTTTCATAAAATACAAAATCAGTTGTAAAATAAGCTTTTATTTTGCTGATTCCGCGTAAGCAGTGTAAATGTCATTTAGATCTGTGTCATTTAGACTGTTTGCCGCAAGCAAACAGTCTAAATGACACAGAATGTGACAAACCTAACTAACGTTCCCACCGACCACCACTGCGACCATAATACAGCAAAATAAATTGTTATTTTACATTTGTTATAATCGATTTCACCTAAGCAACGCCTGATTCAATAAAAAAACGACAGGTTGAACTCTGGGAGTGCCGACAGAAATAAAAACTTGAATATTAACGTTGTGCATTTTTTATATTTTGGAATGGTTAGGGAATAATTTTGCACAAATTGCTCTTATTATCAGTATGAAAGTACTATAATTTATGTGGTAGAATACAATATTCATTTATTTCGCTATCGTACATAAACATGACAACACGAACATTCGCGCAAGCGCCCTGCGCCGTTTTACGAATTTTCGATCAGGTCACATGTCCTGACGCGAGTTTAGAGGTTTTTACCCATTCCAAAAACAGTGTGCAACGCCGCTAAAGAAGTTTTCATTAAAAAAAATACATCTTTAATCATACACAAAAAAAATGTAAAAGGTAGGTAATAATTATTATGACAAATGAGGCAGCAAGGTCGTCGTTCTGAGTCTGTCCAATGAGGAATTTGATTAAAAAAGTATTTCACGTGTCATTTACAGGCGGTTTGCTTTAGGTTCATGGTAGCCACCCGACCTTTACGCTTCGGCACCCGTTGCTTCCTCGACACATTTCACGATTCATTGCGGTTATTAACTCGTGACCTTGATTTTCTGAGTAATTGAAGGCCAACCTATTATAATTACCTGGTAATCCTCGTACTGGTTCAGGGGCCTTTTGTTTTCGACAAGAAGCTTTCTTTGAGATACAGCCTGCCTACCAGTTTTGTACTACTTATCATGTACACTTATCAAATACACAGTAAACCTTATTAATTAGAGTTAATTAATTAACAGTGACCGATTGGATTCATTGTTCGCTATTTTATTTTACTCATATACCTACGAAATTAGCCCCATAAACAGTAACAATATTGGCAGCGCTGTATACTATTATATAATTGGAAACTTGTATCTTATTTTTTAATGTTACCTTGAAATAGTGACATACTCCAACACAGCCAAATACCCCAGGTATTACCAGGTTAGTGACGGTAATCCTATGCTCGCCTTTTACAAGCTGCCTGGCAGGAAGGCAGATGTTCCTGATACTGCAAAGGAGCCCGGTCGAATACTATCCTTTCAATCTACCTACTACTTTTGTATTTGAACACCATTTCAACATGGAATCCTGACCATTTCCGAGTATTTTGGTGGTAGGAAAAGATAGGGCAATAAGACCTATCTTTTCCTGCCACTATTACTACGCAAAAAAAAATGTACTTTTGTTGAGATCAGAAATCACTCTCCAGATAATGTAGCCGTGGAAACGTCCAATATTATCATAAAGCCTATTAACACAATAAAACATAAACAAAGTTAGCAACGTGTAAAACCACGGCATAATTATAAATTCCGCGTCACTCGGCAACGGTGGAACAATGAAGTTAATCCATCAAGCCGAGTCCTCGGGCGTGGGCAGAGATAAGACAAGGGCCCGTATCCTATCCCACCCCTATTTCTTGGTTAACCACCCTGTCAAAGAGTATCTAGTTTAACAGAATCTCCATTTTAAGGAAAATTTTACCACTTTGCACATATCATATTTTATGAAAAATCCACCACAATCAAACATTTTACAAATACGTATAAGGTAAACTTCTTAATAGGTATTATAAACATTCAAACTGTATTTCAAACCCCTGATTCTTTCCTCTTTTGGATTAACTTTGTTAGTTATTTTTAAAGTTTTTTTTAAATTTTTTGCTTTTATCGTACCGTATCCCTCTGTAATGTGACATAGCTAACTGTAACATCATACAAAGAATTATTAAAAATTAAGGTTTGTGTATATGTTAAATGCAAGCAATATGTAGTTCCAACAACGTGTTGGTGAAGTTTTAATTTTTGAGTTAATCATCGTTGTTTAATAACTGTGAGTAGTAAAATAAGTCGTCCACGTTTTAGTTCGTGAAAACTCAGAAATAAATTTAAAATTAAAACGCAAAACATAAATTTCGAGCGACAACATATTTCATTACTTTAACAGTTAAAAGCCAAAATAAATTTGTAGGTAAGCTTTAATAATAGTCGAGTACTCTAACGCAGTGGAATGAGTAGAGCAGACATTACCTTGAAATTTTGCGGAAATTTGTGATAGGCATTAATCTCTATTCAAATCTGTTCCATCTGCTTTGATAATCTTTAACCAATGTCCATTCCTTAAGTCCACCCTTCTCAGATTGTGACGTCCACCTGGGCCTGCCGTATGAATATTAATTCAACCATATCTTGACCCCTGTCCAGCTGAGTAAGAAGGCTTCTTGACGTATGAATTTCTTAGGGAATAATTAATGATCCTAGACTGTTTAAATTATTCTAGTTGTGAGCTTTATCAGGTTCTAACCAGCTATCCTTTTTAGCATTGACAATGGTGGTAATTTTGTTGCGCACTCATTAAACGAATTTTAAGTTATCGTTGTCTTCTTTCAACGAAAGTAACAGAAAGAAACAAAACACTTTTAGTGCTGTCAGTTTAGCCTGTATACGATATTTCTACAGACGTTTAATCTATCACTCGGAAAACATTGATTAAAAACATCACAGTTTGACATGTTCGGACTAATCTGACATGTCTAAAACGTTCCATCTCTTTTGTTTTTGTTTCATTTGAAAAAGTTAGCATGCATCTAAAATAAGTTTAGTTTGTGAACAGTAGAACTACCACCAATATGTTCAAAATAATTTAACTTATGGACCTTTAAGAAAACTTTTGTCGTCCCTGAAAGAGCAGTAACGCATTTGTTAGATTTCTGATGTTTTAATTTTCAGTGATGATCACTTTCCATCAGGTGACCCACTTGCCTGCTTGGCTCCTTTTCTTCAGATTCTAACATTTACTAACCCTTCTTCAGTTGAGCATTTCTTTTAAAACGAATGATTAATAACCCTAACGAGTAATGTATTTGAATTAATATATTTGTAAATTTTATCATGTTTTGACAGTTTTTTTAAATATACAAAAAACTCACAATAGTTAGTTTCTTGGAGTCTTCAAGTGTTTGCTTTGCACAAACTTTTTTTATAGAAACTATAATATACTACCCCATGTCTAGTATTTCCAGGACGCTTTTTACATAAAAGTGTTTTAGGGAGTTTAAGAAATCAGAACATGGAATAGCATTTGTAAATAATAATTTCGACCACTATTTGAAATCCTAGTGCTTAATCCTAATCTCTGTAATATAATTATATATAGTTTTACCTAATCTAATTGCTTCTGACTTAACCCCAACTCAAAGACAGTTTTTAAGACGTTTATTAAATAACTAGCTGCGCCCCGCGGTTTCACCCGCGTAAGTCCCAATCCCGCGGGAACTTCGGGATAAAAAGTAGCCTATATGTTATTCTGGGTCTTCAGCTACCTACATACCAAATTTCATCGTAATCGGCTTTGTAGATTTTGCGTGAAAGAGTAACAAACATCCATACATCCATACATACAAACTTTCGCATTTTTAAATTAATAGGATTGCTTAAAGCTCTGCTATGTACTTTTTTTTAATAGGAAGAGGATCAACTAATTCACATTCTAAGCTATCACATTTTTTATATATTACGTACTTTTTTAGATTGCTTTTTTACAAAAAATACTTTGTCGTAAGTTTGACCGGAAGTTAATCTCGAATTAATTAAGCACCTAAATAGCGCAAGATACGATGATTTCAAGCTATGACGTAATATTTTTTAGAACTATGAAGTTGCTGTAAAATTTAGTTCTCCGTTACATCCCATTTTGGATTATAAGCAGACAAACTTTCGACGTTCTATAAAAGATGAAAGTTGACAAAGAAGAAGGTTGAAAATTACTTGAAATTGATTTAAACCTTTCGTCTTATGCCGACTACTATGCTATGCTACTGAGGATTCAAGTCCCGTGGCGAAATTTTTAATTCTTTTCTTACCCATTAGCACAGGTAGATATATGTCCTTTAGATACACATGAGTACCTGCTAAAACAAGTTCACATTTACAGATAAAATTCTAATTTATAAGGGCCATAACTTTCGTTTCTCTCAAGGTATTTTTAGCACTTGCTTTGTGTTTGGGTTAATTTTCTATACATTAAAAAGAAAAAAAAATCGCCCTAGACAGGATTTGACGACGAATGCCCTAACCATTTGAGCTACTGAGGATTCAAGTCCCGTGGCGAAATTTTTAATTACTTTCTTACCCGTTTGATTAGATATTAGAAATTTAGGTTTGCTGCTTTTCTAGGATCAATATCTAAAATCACTTTTTGCCAGACACTTACCGTCGTCGATAAAATTATAATTTATTGAAATAGCACTTATGTTAAGTTATTGTGTACTTATTTATCTGTTGATTGAGTAACTAATGTCCTCGCATCTAAATACTACAGGACAGTCTTCATGCCCTCGTTCCATATATTATATTTTATCACTCTTTTGCGACCTTATGCGTGCCAAAACATGAATGATCAAAATTAAAGTAGTCCTATAGTTTATCAACCAGCTGAAAATGCGTTTAGAAACTTAATATATGTATGTAACTTGTTAATGTAATCATCAGATCTCGCACTATTGCGAAGGATAACTGCCAAATTTCATGGATATTATTTTAGAGTTGTTGCGAAAGCAATACATTTCGGCCTTCATAACGCTCGGCCAGTTGCCACTAATATTATTTTAATTGATAGCCCTTGCAAACTTATTTTAAGGGGAAGTTAACATAATCGTGAGGGATAACACTGAGGTACAACTAAAAAAACTAGTGGTCGACCGTTGTAAATTAATAAATTTTAAATAAATTTTAATGACTTGTTGATAAGAACGCCATCTTCACTTCTCAATACCAACTACTTTGTTTCCAAACTTTTAAGTGCGTTATCTGTGATCTTTTATCGTTATCATCAATATATTTGTTTGCGTGTGTAAAATGCATGGTAGTGTGGGTAATGTTTTATTTATAATTTTAATGTATTTTAT
>NJDD01003385.1:89391-100624 GCA_002245505.1 Calephelis nemesis | reverse complement strand
AATCGTAAAACAAATGACAAATGAATGAAATGTATACTCAATAATATTGGTAAAGAGTTCTATTTTCAAAATTTAAACTTATTTTTTTAATATAATGCTTTTAAGTTGTAAGTTCTAAAAACTTTCAATTTGGCCCTCGTAACTCACAACCATTTTGATTATATGTAGCAGATTTTTGATTCTCGAAAGTTGGGATCTCAGTATTCAGATTGACAATACACATTTACTAATCTTTAACATAGTTTTGAGGGATAACACTGATGTACAATTAATAAATATACATATTTATATTTCACCATAATGTAACTCACAACCATTTTGATTATATGTAGCAGATTTTTTATTCTAGAAAGTTGGGATCTCAGTATTCAAATTGGCACAACGCATTTACTAATTTTCGTCCAAACATATATATCTATTTGCCTGTCAAGAAATTTATCTTTTTTGATCTAATTTAAATTAAAATATTTTTACATTCAAAAAATCAATTAACTCTGATTTGCTTACAATCTGCTTGTCGAGAAATCCATTTTCTTTTTTTGCATCTTTCTTCATTAAACATTTTGGATCGTTGCAGTATGAAGACATTCAAGAAATAGTTAACACCTAGATTCGAAGTATACCTACGACATATATTATGAAATACTAGGAAATAAGTATGCTGCGGTAAGGCAAAGTTTACCAGCTTTCCTATCACCAAGACAGCGGTGATGATTAGGTGGTAATACCTAGTCATGTTTACCGTTCACCATGTTTTGGTGGCAACCGAACTGAAGCCTGGCTATTTTGAGCTGCTTTGTAGACCTTGGTTTACCTTCATTCTTATCACAAGTCCAGAACTCTCATACACCAAAATATGACGGGTAAAAATGTTCCACACTTTTTAAGCAGTATTCACAAGTATTGCTTAGAAGTATATTTTCTGTGAAACATTCAACAAGTTTGGCGATAAAATACTGCATAATTACTTAACTCAGTCTAGCCCTTGACCTTAAATCAGATCGTCTTTCGGTTAAGTGAACTTGAGTAATTAGACAAATATCTTAATTGGATCTGATATTGTATTTCGTGTTAATTTTTGTATATTTTTATTTACGGAAAATTGTTATTCTACGGACAAAAAAACGGAGATGATTTTAAATTAGACGAGTATGTTTGTTTTTTTTTCTGTATAGAGTAGTCCAGTATTGATAATTGTTTTCATTAAATAAGAATCAAGAACTTTTAGGTGGTTTTATTTAACCTTGATGAAAAACGAAGATTTTCATAATTTTGCCGAGTCTGTATGTATCTGTCTGTCGGTGGCTTTGTTCTTCATCAGATGGATGGATGTTAGTCCGATTTTTTTGAAAGCTGACGTGATAGATATGATCTTTACATATAGTTTGTGTGGGTCTTTCTGTCCACGCGTTCAAGGTCATCAGCTCATTTGTAAGCATTGGAATGTATATCATTCCAATTGTGGGTATTTATTTTTAACATACGAGACCTAGCTGTTGAAACGAATGCTGTAATAACTGAGCAAGTCTGATGATGGAACTCGAAGAGAGGAGACGTAACCTTGGAATGACTGCTGGTAAAACCATCGAGTTTGGATGCAGATCCTTATACAAATCTATTCATATTTTCGGAGGAGAGGGACATGATGAATGGAGAGAAGACTGATGTATCACAGTTTAAAAGTAACTGCATTAGGTATGTTTCGTAATCTTTTCAGTTCTACTAAAACTGTTTGACTTGTTAATGGGTTTGTGTATGTGTACTTGTGTTTGTCTGTGGCATCGTAGCTATAAAACAATGATGACGTGTGTTTCAACTCCTGACGCAATACGAGAGTTGTAATAAGTTTGACGTGTCTGTTGTGTATGTATGTGTGTTTGTCTGTCTGTGGCATCATAACTTTTGAACTGATGGACTGATTTCAATGTAATTTTTTTTTGAAAGCTGTAATGATCTAGATATTTTTTGTATACATCACATATAGTTTTTATAGGTTTCATTGATTTTTTTAATTTAAAATTTTGGCAAAGGTATACTTATTAGGTTATATTTAATAATTTAAGGTGTGTTTTAAATTATATGCAGACACAAATCTAAAATCATAATCTGTATGTAACAGACGAAATAGCATTATAATGAAAGGTGGTTACCTAGCTTTGTAATTATTATAATATATAATTTACACACATTATAAACATAAAATTGACGCGCTGTAAAACTCTACTCCAATCACATTTTTACGGCGCGACTGGATGATTTCGTTTCTACAAACTTATTATTCCGAGGTATCTCAAATCAATTTGATTACGATCCGATTGGTGATTTTTGAGTTACATTTTATAGTGTAGATATAAATTAGGTCTGTGGTCTAGCGGTCCAGGTGTTGGATTCCCGGGTTGGGCAACAAAAAGAAAATTTGGTTTTCTAATTTTCGAATGAAAAAATGATGCCTGGGGTTACATATATGCCCGGTTGGCGATAGGCTCGCCACCTATCTCACTGTGGGACTTAGTGTCTACATCTAGTCGTGGGTGCCCTGGTTGTGCCTCTGCCTACGTCGTTTGGAATACTTTTTAAATATAATATTTATTCGTTCGTCCTTCGTCGAATAAGTTATCGAGATACATAAAAATGCATGAATGATTAAGTTTATCTCTCAAACCACTAGTCTAATAGTGATAAACTGTGTACTGGTCAGCCTAGGTTTTATGACCTAGCTTCCCAAAGTAGAAGCATCGCAGTCGGTTCCTCATGTCACTAAAATTGTCATCTTGACTTAGAAAAAACATTTTTATGCTCACATCTCCTAAATGAGAGTCGTTAAGATATTGCAGTAAATAAGAGTAAGAAATAAAAGAGAAAAAACAGCGTATAAAATGTACAAAAATATTTATTGACGGACTAACTCATTATAATAGCCAAAGAGTAAGTAACTTAAGAAAATACAACTACAACTAAGCGCAATAAAACTACTAAAACCGACTCCAACTTCATATTTCATTGGTAACCCTGTCGCGATTTGATAATTCTATATTCGAATTACAAATAGCAAGTGATTCCGTAATGTCCACATATTAATTTTATCAACATCCAGTAGTTTACCAGTTACTTAATAATGCACATTTTTTTACTTAGGTCGTCAGAATTTATATATTATAAAGTAAAACTCAAAAGCTATAAGTCGGATCATGATAAAATTAATATTAAACTACCTCGGAAGCATCCTATTTTCTACTAGCTTCCGCCCGCGACTCCATCCGCGCGGATGTCGGTCTTCGCGTGATAAAACTGAAAAATTAAGGTTTTTTTCCTACGTATTTTTCCAGGATAAAAAGTATCCCATTTTATGCCCAGGATAGTAAGGCATAATTATACGAAGTTTTATCGAAATCGAAGCATTAGTTTTCAAGTGATGCATGAACATACAGACAGACAATTTTTTTTAAATCACATATTTAGGTTTTGGTATCGTTCCAGTAACACCCCCCGTGCTATTTATTTTTTCAATATTTTTAATGTACACAATTGACCCTTCTACATATTTATTATATGTATAGATGTTATAAATACGTAAGTTTGTGATGTATGTGTGTTACTTTTTCACGCTCGAATGGCTAAACAGAGTTGTGAAATTTGGGCCAACGGTAGAATATGACCTGGATTAACATATAGACTACTTTTGATCCCGACCGCACAACGGATTCCTGTGACAACGCGGGCGAACGCCGGTAACACCTTGTAACCTATATTTCTGGAAAAGAAACATCAAAATCGGTTGGCTATTAGCCGAATAGTCGCGTAACAAAGATACAAAAAAATACAGTCTAATTGAGAACCTCCTTCTTTTTTGTAATTGATTAAAACGATTATGCGTCAATAAGTATAGCTAAAAAACCACAAGTCGGAGCACGATAAAATGAAAATGGGACCACATCGGAATCGTGACCTATCTGAACGAATTATCAAAATTGGTTGGTTATTGGCCGAGTAATCGCGTAATACCCAAAAAAAACTATAAAGAACTTACAGTCGAATTAAAAACCTTTTCTTGTCCTTTCCTAGAGTCGGTTAAAAATCTAATTAAAACAAAATAATTGCTTTCGACCACTGTTTAACGTTTAATCTATATAAAAGCTAAAAACCATAAAATCTATTTAGCGTTAGTATACAAAACGGCTAAATAGATTTTATTATGGTATGGTATTGTAGTATGGTATTATGGTACCTACATACTTTTGTATTTGTAATATCAGTATCTAAAACATTTCATAAACCTGTTTTAGTCACAGATCATTTCTTTAACTTTGTCTTATAGTAATAGCAAATGGATTTAATCATTCCAAAATTCAAAATATATGTCGCTTCTCCATTCACTTCCGGTCGAGTTTGAATATCCGTCCAAGTTGGACTTCCGACGGAAGCGGCCGCAGCCAACATGGCCGCCATTATCTGAAGAATTAACTAGCGATAGTTATTCAAATGTGTAAAGGGGGAGATGACCTAAATATCTCAATCCTGTTTAATCCAAATATTTTCAAATAAAAAAAAAAATAAGGACTTAAAATAATTATGAATGTTATTAAATTTCGCCTATGTGGTCTAGCGGTTCATTTGTTAGACCTGACTGCCTGAGGTTAGAATCCTGGGTAGAGCAACAAAAAGAAAATTGGGTTTTTTCCAATTCTCTAATAAAAAAAACAACGTTGCTCGGGATTGGATATGTGCCCGGTTGACGATAGACTTGCCACCTATCACATTGTGGGACCTAGTATCTTCGGCTAGTCTTGGGTGGTTGTGCCTCTGCCTACTTTTTCGGCATATGAGCGTGAAGATACTTTTTTTTTATTAAGTATTTTACATTACAACAATTCATTTTACATATCAATGAAGATACCTTTAACACAATTTTTGAAGGGATTAAAAAAAAGGGTTAGTTTGAAAATGGAAGAGGCTATGGTCCGTTGATTTGGCCATATTTTACGAGTAAGAATGGCATTTTTTTAAATATTCCTGGACAAGTTACACAAATTGAATATAACTTCAAAGTAATTATTATAATTCCAAAGTCAGGTATATGTTTGTGTTATGGGTGTAAGTCAACGATTCTAATACATAGAAATACTTAAATAGATACCAGAATAAATTAAAAAAAAACACCCACACCTAACCACACAAATGCCTACCCCAATCGAAATTGAACCCAAGCCACCGGTTGGTCAGTGTTGTTAGGCGTGATGTGGATGATGGTATGTTGCAATCTGCGTAACTGTACTTGTAAACACCTACTTTGACATTCCACGTCCAAATTGTTCAGCTATTATGCGAGAGTGGTATCAAGTCCATAAGGTGTAAAATCTTAATGTTTTTATAAAAAGCGTATGTCTTTGGAGGAAGCTAGGCAGGTCTGGAAGTATTGTTACATTTATCAGTCGACACTTTAGGCCTATCCCGAAAGGGACTTGGTGTGAATACATGTATGAGGACTTATTATATAATTTCTTAAACAAAATAACTATACGAAATGTACGTTCCAATTACCATGTATATGTAAAGCTGATAATATATTTAGCACTTTTTATCAAATGATGAAATAGAAATAAAACGAATGCCCGGTTTCTACTTGCAAGAAACGAATCGTTTTGCTTACGAATGGTAGTTTTTTGAACAAATAATAAAAATCTAACTACGGTCGTTCGTTATCGATACCTACTACATTCGATCGATTAACTCGAAACATTTTGTGTAACTTTAAGCAACTCTTCGTCACTTTTAGGTCAAACTACCAATGGTTATATTAATAGATGATGGTTCGTGGATTATAGGAACCGATATAAAATCTATCCATGAAAAAGTTTTTAAAAATAATCATTGCTGTCTATTGTTTAAAAGATACAGAGACAAAAAGAAGACAAATAACATTTTTGGTCTGTTTTTCCGTTCACATTTCAAGCAAAAACTACTAAACGAAGAGTAGTAGTAATGTGTAGTAGTAACTTGTAGCCCGGGTCAGCATGTAAGATAAATTTTCCTTCTTTATCATTACTGACCACGAAAACTAACTTCAAAATATGGATGTGACAATGGCTACTTTATCACAAAGGGCCGCCTGCATGTTACTGAGTTAAATTTATTATTTGGTTTAATTATTTAACTCTATATTTGAGCCTACTGACTAGTTGACTCAAATATTTCACCTAGTAACAGGAAAGCAACCCTAAAATATTATTATAGAAATGAAATGAAATTGATTTTTTTATTAATTTATATTAGTGAATAGAAATTATTTTTTTCCCGTGTTGGTCCGAGCTCCTTTGCAGAATAGACCGTCTGCCTTCCAAGTCACAAAAGTTGGGGCATATGGATATGTAGAATATTTCACTCGTACGTATAAAGCAACATCTTTCTGTAGCCTCTTTGTTCTTTAGCCGTGTTGGTCCGGGCTCCTTTGTAGAATAGACCATCTGCCTTCCTTGCCAGGCAGCTCGTAAAAGTCGAGCATAGGCTTACCGTGATATCTGACTAGGAGGTAGAGTTTCGGAGCGACTAACCCGGATTGGTTCCACCGCCTTACCTATTCTTGTCGCTATAACGTCATGACGTGTTCCGGTTCGGAGGGTAAGGTAGCCGGTAAACTTACTTTTGCTCGAGGCCTAACATCCCGCCTTAGGTTGGCAACGCACCATTATCACCCTTGGTGTCTCTAGGCGGCTTGAATTTCCTACCGTCAGGTAATCAAACATGCCTTCCAATATCATAAAAAAACTCGATAGAAAAATAAACTTTCGCATTTATAGTTTTTTTTTTATGTTGATAAGTCAGAGAACAAGCGCACGCGTCTATTTGTGGTAAGAGACAACCATGGTCTATAGACACCATAGATGAAATAAGTTGTCGCCGTCACGAGGCCGGGATGTAAGGCCTATTATGCAAGTCTACAGGACCTATCCAGACCGCAACATTACAAAGTCATTATGGCGGCAGGCAGAGATAAGATATTAGATCTTTACCGGGACAAGTGTCACTTTATTGAAGATGCTGTGCATCAGCACAGCATCTTCAATAAAGATCTTCACAAGATGCTGTGCATCAGCACAGCATCTTCAATAAAGTGAAGTAACTGGGAATGTTTGAAATTTATCACAAGTCCAAACTTCAGTTTATGATGACCTGTACATTCACATGATATCAATTTATTTGATTACTTATTACCGATGTTGTTAACATGTCAGTAAATTCTTAACCTCAAAACTTAAGAATTGGAAAAAAATGATAGATGCGACTCTTTCAACAAAACACACCCACAAAAAAAACAAATTGTCGTCCAAAATGTCCACAAACACTCTAGAAAAAATTGTAAATATGTACTTCTTGATTTTCCTGACATTTTTTTGGTCCTAATTTTTATTACTTCAGCTTACAAACATTAATATGAAAATTTATCTATTCCTGGTTGACTCCCACATCTGTATTTAAATAAGTTCCTTATCCAACCGTCAATCGTGGCTATTCCTAAGGTTTCGATTACTTTCATCTCGAAAAGTATTATTAACTAATAAGTCAACATTATTATTTAATAGCTCATACCCATGCTACTAGAATTAATCTACGAGATAACTTAAAAAAATGTTTCAGATGGAACAATTGGTAAAAAAAGTCTCGCATAGGAATATGACAATTCCACCATTGGCAGATGAACACGCCGCTTCAATCTCGCCCTGCATTTCAAAAAAAACAAGCCCGCTAGTTTTTTTTCAGCCATGATCTGGTGGTAATTTCTAGAGGAAGGTGGCCAGACAAGTTTTTTTATATATTCTGATTCTGATTTGTCGCCCTATAGTGAAATGATACGGTGCTTAAAATCGCGCGATTATTTCACTGGCTGTCCGATATTTTTCTGTTAATGTATGTTTTGCATTTGCAAGACAAGATTGTTTGGCTAATTAATATTTGTTCATAATCGGCAACTTTAGATTTTCGTTATTATATTAATTGAACGTAAAACACTCCAATACTAATTAATCACTTTATCGTAATAGTTTATTTAGGCTCATAGTATATCAATATTTAATATCCTTCTAAGACAATTTAAGGGTGTCCAAATTCTACAATATTTCAGCCGTAACTCGCAAAGGTGAACAGAAGGGTTATATATAATTGGTAGGGGGAAGGGTGTCTGGGGGGTGGTCAGTGTTTGTGATTTGTAAATGGGCTCAAGCCTTAACCCTTCCTGAAGACGGGGATATATCACGCGCCTTAAACGATAACTTTGTGATGTAATAATATAGAGTTGCTATTACTGCAGTTTCAAAATAAATAATGTAAACATTTATTAACATTCGCTACACAGATTATGTTAAATAATTTCTGACACATAAGAAATAAAACTAATAATTAAAGCTAAGAAAATCATATTTTATAATAACAATCTTAATTATACAAATTGAACAGTGAATTTGTCAAAATGGCTTCAAACAAAAGTTGAGTATATATGACAGGTTTTACCTTTTAATATTCAGGATGTAGTGGTCCTTATTTATGTGTATATCCAGTTGCATCAAATGACGTATGTATTTCCATAACTTAAGGAAATAGATATACAAATTATGATTAGTTCTTTATTATTAACATCATTTTTGGCAGTCTACATTTTCTAGACTATTCGTTTGTATCAACATTATTTTTCAATTTGTATTTCCACTTGCTATTACACTTACTACATTTGTTATTACTTTTCCTATTTAAAGCCAGTTATCGTCTTTGGTAATATGAAAACAATAAATAATTGTGAATTAATCTATGAGTATTTTAGGTGCTTATAAACTTATATCATTACATTATCATAATATTTACATTGAAAAGAAATAAAACAGCTCTAGATAAATCTACATACAAAAGGAATGGTCCAGTACAATTGTCTGACGAGATATCTTAAAGGGCACAAAGGTTCCCGCAAATTGCCAAAGTAAGTGTAACGTCCGAACAGAAATACATTATCTGAAGAGGAAGGCAGTGGCGATCGGGAGATTTATTGGTTTTGGACTCTCGTAGGCTGACTCAACTGTTTCCTTTATAACTCTAGCTATTGGAGCTGGGTTTACTTGTAGCCACTCGGGTTACATTTAATAACGAGTCTGTCAAATATAAAAATATAGAATTAAACCCTAGTAAGTAGCTAATTCAAAGTTAAATAACGCAGGAAAGTGCAAGTGGCCCATAGACTGTAAGATGTATGTTATATTTGATCCCGTGTTTCTTCTTCTTTCTAGGTTACTCAATGATGAGGATCGTGACCACATATTTGTTTTCAAGCTGATCACATAAGCTGGGTGAACTGCACGGTGCAACTTCCACCGTCTGCTTAATGAATTGCCGTGTTTCTTAGAAGAATATGAACAAACTACTGAGCAAAATCATTGATAAAGACAGTTAATAAATTTATTCAGATTGAATCCACAGCCATGCCTATTCTTGCTAGCACGACAGCTATGTAAGCTACAAGACAGTTCCCGTATGAAGTAGAATTTAGCCAGTAAACTTACTCATGCAAAAGTCCTAGTAACTCAGCCTTAGGTTGGCAACATACCAGTACCAATGTATATAAACAACGTATATTTCTTACTGAGAATTGGAAAACAATCTTCTTTGCCTTCTAATCTCATTGAAAAATAACTTGACCTTTTAAGGAAACAGAAACAAGCTGTCCGAAAGAAAGAGTAAGATGTCATCACTGAATTCACTCATCTCAAGTTATCGTAATAACTAGCTGTTGAATAAAGACGTTGGAATGACTTATGGTGACTAGTGATGGGAACAAGATGATGTCGGATTAAAAGGTGTCCTAAATGTTAACCCACTGTAAGTAAGTTATCCACCCAGCCTGTGAGTTACTTACTAATACATAATATTCAGTAAAAGTCCGTTCAGTAGATTTTGTATGAAAAGTTATCATACAAAAATTTTGAAACCCCTCTTTCTAGATTCTCAATCCATTATACAATACGTAGCATTCATTTTTTAAATAAATTTTATGACATATTTGGTTTTGTTATAAGTATATCATTTTTATATTGTCAGCCAGCAAACAAGCATTAGGCGTTCCTAACGGTAAGAGATAACCTCTAGGCACCATATATGGTACAAATTTTAAGCAAAGTGAGCAATACCTAATCAACCTTTCAGCACGTAACATGATAGTGAAAAGCATCAAATCAACAATATCGGGATTAAGTAATGCGGTAGTAATAAACAAGGCGAAATAGCACTGTACAATGCAATTTTAACTAACTGTACTAAGCGAATAATCTGGCATCTGAAGAACTTTAGATATAAGTGAACTACTAATATGTGAATTAAGCTAAGAATACTTTAGATATATGTGAACTACTAATGTGTGAATTAAGCTAAGAATACTTAAGATATATGTGAACTACTTATGTCTGAATTAAGCTAAGAATACTTCAGTTATATGAAAACTATGAATTAACTAAACTTAGAATACTTAAGATATATGTGAACTACTTATGTCTGAATTAAGCTAAGAATACTTCAGTTATATGAAAACTATGAATTAACTAAACTTAGAATAATTTAGATATAAGTGAACTACTAATGTGTGAATTGAGCTTAGAACACTTTAGATATAAGTGAACTATTAATGTGTGAATTAAGCTTAGAATGATATTATTATTCTAAGGAATTAAGTTATACCAACAGCAATAAGCTTTACTTAGTACTTTTATAAAAATGGCATAAAGATCACACAATGCTCTGGTGTTCAATTTGTTACTATAATCCAAGTTTTAGTAGCGTTTGCACAAAATCGCAATGGAGAGTCGTTTCTCACAAAGCGGCTATTCGTGTCGGACGTTTAGCATTAAATATATGTTTTACCACCTTATAAAGATCGCGTCGGAGATCCCGCTCGGGGCATGCGGCACGAACCACTTGTAGACTATACGACAGTTCTTAGCCCTTATACACCACACGCTGTGGACTTGAAATGAACACCAAATTTAGTACTATTGACGCTAAATGATCTAACGCCTCTAAAGTCTCGCGGTCCGCGTTTTGAACTTGACGTCATGAGTCCTGGGTACGATTTCAGGGTCGGGCAATAGAAGGAAAATGTGTTTTTTAAATTTTCTAATAACAATACCGTTGCTCGGCATTGGATATATGGCCGGTTGGTATGTCCAATGCTTATCACTTGTGACATTGTGGGACTATCTTTGGC
>NJDD01003385.1:0-75040 GCA_002245505.1 Calephelis nemesis | reverse complement strand
CTATACTTCAGGGTCTGGGTGTGTTTATTAAATTTATTTTCGTATATATCAAAGTAACATGTATCTTCACACCTATATCCCAGAAGCGATAGACAGTGTCACAGTCAGGGTCCCCATGACTAGCTGAAGACGCCAATACCCACAATGTGATAGGTGACAAGCCTTACGCCAACCGGCACAAATCTAATTCCAGCAATGTTATTTTTATTCGAAAATTGAAATTTCTTTTTTTTTATTATCTGACCCGGGCATCGAACCCGGGACACCAAGAAGTCAAGTTTGAAGCCGGACCACTAGACCACAGAGAGAATCTATAAAGGTATTTCTATATATTAATGTCGTTAAGTAACACTAAATTGCTTGTTTTGGGGTTATATTCCATTTGTGTTATTAGTTCAGAGGTAAGTATTTATATTTATTTATTTATACTGCAGTGCGTTGGCAAAAGCCACTTTGTTAACAGCTGTTGCCAACGACTTTAGTAATCAAGCTCCGGATTTCGATCCGGTGCACCGGATCGTAATTGCAGTCTCACACTGAGAAGATCCGGCGAAAGAAATTCAGCGGGCTTGTCTTTTTTTCCGGATCCGGATTTCTCAATGTTATGCGGAGTAGTATATAAAAATGTCGACGCGAACAATTACCACTTGTATGGTTTACGTGATAAAGTTATTCTGATTCTGAAGAATTCAGACAATTCCTAGACCTTTGCAGAGTAGACCTTCTTCCTTTTCTGTCTTTTTGGCAGGCACCAGGTGGCAAAGTGCTACGCTGCGACTTGTCGGAGTAGAGATCCACTGCCTTAAGTATAACTGCAGTCATAATGATAGTCATGTTATGGTCTGAAAGGTAGGATCGCTGATAAACTAAACACCATGGCCGCAGGACAGATAACACTTTCAGGGGGGTTCCGGACTCCTTGGAGCCCCTGGATACGTCTTTGGTTGTAGAAGTATTATTGAAGACGTAAATGAGAAGTTCAAATACTATAGGTTTTTTTAAGAATTTTAGATATCCTACGTCCATCTTCCGGAAATATCCCCCATCTATCCATGTCATAAATGCCTTGTCATCCAATTCATACATACATCCAAATTTTTAGCTCATTAGTTTATCGGGAGAATATCAAATTTAGCTTGCAAGATCCCATACGCACAAAGCAAATAAAAGTCCGAAATAACCCATGCCCTTCTGTTATATCTGATCTATTTTCATGTTAAAAATTACGAAAATCAGTACAGGAGCTTAGATGTGAAAACGAAACACAAACTTTCACATTTTTTTTTTAATATCAGAAGTTTAATAATTCAGAGCAGCGACGAAAAATACTTCAGTAGTTTCCACCTATTGGTCTGAATATTCTGTGTAGAATAGACTATATGTGTCTAACTGGTAGTTGCAAAGCATAGGTTAAATAGGTAGAAGTGATCAGCCGCAATCCAAGGGATCCCACCAGGGATCCTTGCCTGTTTTTGCCACCATATCAGTTTCAAGTTCCAGTTCGGAGGATACGTTAGCTGGAAGAATAGCAATAGACCAATATTCCAAGTATGCGGTCATGTAACAGTAACATAGATAAAACTAATGTCTATAGGTTCTTGTTGTATCTAAGCATCAGGAGACACGATTCTCCTGTTGTTTTCGCTTGCTCGACATCTTGTCACATAAAAAAAAGTCACTTAAAAAGTGGCAATCGTCAAATTAAATAAAAGTTTGTTTCCAGCCAGTGTTATAGATAAAGTGGTTAGGAACGGTGAAAAAACGGTAATTTCCCAATTAATAGGCCACAGATTAGTTTCGTGACATCGTTCAAATGATAATCCGCTACCGAACTACGCAAGGCCCGTTACTGCAGGGGTAACAAACCTGCGAATTAGTAAAAACATTATTATTCGACACAAAACTTGGTCTAATTAATACGTCAAGAATGGCAGATGAAATATTGACTAAAAAGATATACAATGCGTTTAAGGATATTTACAAGTATCCAGGGAGATTATGTTTATTATGCCTGTATGGACTTTTACTACATCAAAATAACTCAATTTGTAATCCTATTTTGCAAATAATTGATTTGAATTTTAATTTAAGTTTTCTTCTGGAGGCAATATTTTTAAACAAAATTTAACACGTTTTTAATACACGTCATTAATGACTTATAAACTGACGTTTTGTGAATCTAAAAGTAGAATAAGTATAAAGTGTGTTGCTGTAATAAATTTGTTAACTGGTGACCTCAATACAGGAAGCGAGTTTGGCGGTTGAAATGTTAACATTTTCAGAAATATCGTGAAGTAGAGACGAATAGTATCTACCTATAGATATCGGGATATGAATTTGTGGTCCCGGGTTCGAATCCCGGGTCGTGCAACAAAAGAAAAATTGGGGTTTTCCAATTTTCTAATAAAAAAAATGTTGCTAGGGATTGGAAAAGTGCCTGGTTGGCGATAGGCTTGCCACCTATCACATTGTGGGACGTAGTATCTTCGGCTAATCGTGGGTGCCCTGGTTGTGCCTCTGCCAATCCCTTCGGGGATATGGGCGTGAAGATGCTTATGTAAACTATACCTCTGCAAAAAAAATAACATAAATGTTTAAAAAAATAAACAATCAAAAAGAGCACAAAAAAGTAAACAATATGTAAATATAACAATTAATGTAAAGGTGGTAGAGTTTCGCAGCGACTCACCCGGATTGGTACCACCGCCTTACTTATTCCTTCCGCCATAACGTCATGACGTTTTCCGATGCGGAGGGTAAGGTAGCCGGTAAACTTACTTTTGCTCGAGGCCTAACATCCCGGCTTCAGGTTGGCAACGCACCATTACCACCTTTGGTGTCTCTAGGCGGCGAGAATTTCTTAACATCAGGAAATCCGTCTGCTTGTTTGCCTTCCAATGTCATAAAAAAAAAGAATGTTGGTCTGTGGCCGCTGTGACAATTTACCTCTGCTCCACAGATCACAACTCGTAAGAGGCGAGCTCTAGTTAAAATATAAGCCAGTTCCAACAAGACCACTGGCGGTAAAGTATTGTGCAGAAACTTGTCTTTGTAGTGATCTGCCTTTCTTATTTCTGCCGTTATAATGACTCCATCATGTTCCGGTAAGAAGGGTAGGATAGTAGACTTGCTTCTTAGGTCTAACATCCCAGCAGCAGGACAGCGACAACCCTGTACCGTTAATTGTGTCTATAGGTCACTTTTACTCTCTTACCATCAGGAGACCCGTGTGCTTGTTCGCTGACCTAAAAATAAAAAAAACATAACAGCTACATAAGGTATGTGATACGGTTCAGAATTACGCTATAAAAATATGAATTAATCAAAAAAAATATGGACATGAAACAATTTAGAAATTAAAAACAACTTAAGGTGCTACGTACGTTAACATTTTGGTACTTCTGTAGAACAATAAATAAATATCCCTGGACAAGACACACAAATTGAATCTAACCCCAAATTGTATGATTGTGTTATGGGTGTTAGTCAACGATTCTAATACATAGTTATACTTAAATAGATACCAGGACAAATTTAATAAACACCCAGACTCGGAAATGTCAGCATCTAAATGTTCATTACACAAATACCTACCCCCGTCGAGAATCGAACCCGAGCCTCGCTGTAGTTAGGCGTGTACGACCAATGAGGCGGTCAATTCAATCAAATGAAACCTGAATTTCGTAACGAAACCCTTACGCAGAAAAGTTTAATATATTTTGATAGAAAACTTATTATTTCATTATTATAATATTATTATACATGTTGTATTGGTATTGATTGTAGGTAACATAATAAAACGTGTTATTTTATTAAAAGTTCACAACCCCTGACCGTTTAACCGAACCATGATAAAAACGTAATTATACACACGAATGCGCATGATTCACGAAATATTTGAATACTGTATTACATACATTTGCTACGCTGAAACGGTCTCAGCTAGCGAAACTACCAAAACCAAAAATAAACCTTATAGAATTAGAATAAAAACTGTTTTTCTTTAACGAAAACCTCTTCAAACTCAAAAGAAAGATCGGAAATCATCTTCAGAAATGATTTATTGATTTTGATTTTGAATTTTAATACATAAGTGTTAAAGTTTAATTTAGATTGCATATATTTTGATGTCCTAAGAATAGTGATGCACAAAGCCGTGGGAACGATTGAAATGGAAGCAGAGTTAAGTTAGAGCATGAACCAGTGATGTGATTGGAGATACGATGAAATTTTAGCGAAGTTTGAAATATTGAATATATTGATGATTGTAAATATCAATATTGTCAGTTTAACAAATATACATTAGGTATACTTAGTAATAAAAATAAAGCTAACAGTCATCTTCATTCAACAAAGATGGAAAGGGTTCTTGGCTTTGATGTCAAACAGTTTGTGAAAGTTAGTTTCCTTCCAACTCAAACACGATATACAAGCGTAGGTCCACCTTTGAGGCATGCCCGTAGGCTACAACTCTAATAATTGACAATTGAGCGTAGGGATGGACATTAAAAAAATCAATGTTTTTTCTCTGTCGCCTCTGTGGTCTAGCGGTCCGGGTGTTGGACTTGACTGCATGAGGTCCCGGGTTCGAATCCCGGGTCGGCCAACAAAAAGAAAATTGGATTTTTCCAGTTTTCTAATAAAAAAAATGTTGGTCGGGATTGGAAATGTGCCCGGTTGGCAATAGGCTTGCCACCTATCACATTGTGGGACTTAGTGTCTTTGGCTAGTCGTGAGTGCCCTGGTTGTGCCTCTGCCTACCTCTTCGGGGATATGGGCGTGAAGATACTTTTTACTTTTTTTTTTAAATGTTTTTTTTCGACGCTGTGAATAGGGAGGTAGGATCGATGTTATATAGATGTTTCTATAAATACATCGATGTTTTCTAAACATCCATTTTTTTTTCCCTTAACATATTTAAGTTCTTTTGCTCAAAGATATTATTTTTATAAATTCAGATAATAGATTTTCAAGTTAAGCTCCATTTGAGCTAAATAGGCTAACCTATCGACTCATATAACACTTTATGATGATATGAAGGTAAACTCATTTGCTAGTGTTTATCCAAGGGATTTGGCTTTTGTAGAAGTTTATACTGATAATAAATTATATGAAAAATGTTTTTTTTTATTACAATGGAAATGATGTAGACTATGTACTGAAAGCTAAAAAATAATTAATAAGTCCTAGTTACCATATTGAACCAATCTTCTCATCAAACTGGGGTATTTTTCAGACAAATAATGAAATTGTACTTTTTAATTTTTTCAAACAATTGGACAGCAAGATAATACAAGCATAAATACTGTACAAAAGGTGAGCTTATCTCTAAAAAATAATTAATAAGTCCTAGTTACCATATTGAACCAATCTTCTCATCAAACTGGGGTATTTTTCAGACAAATAATGAAATTGTACTTTTTAATTTTTTCAAACAATTGGACAGCAAGATAATACAAGCATAAATACTGTACAAAAGGTGAGCTTATCTCTAACAAGAGATATCTTGTACCTAACCTCAGATAGAAAAAATCGCCAAGAATATAATTTGTAAAGATAAAGGAAAAGTGAGATTTTCTAATACAAGTAATGAATTACTTAAAAGAATATCTCCACACCATGCTAATTATGTAAAAAACATTACAAAATGAAAGTTATAAGCACACTGTACAAACTTAAGATTAAAGAGATAAAAAACACTTTAAGTTAAATTATAAACTACCCTACATAAATATTTGCTCAATACTAATATACATATCTAATAACAAAAAATGTTATACCAACTAGTAACTAAGTTATACCAAGCAGGGCTACCATTATAATATATTATATTAAATAATCCTTTAATATATTATATCTAATATTAAAGGGGTAATAAAGTTTTAAGCGATTTTAAAATGAGGTTATGGATGTACTGTTAGGAATATCAATGGGAAGGCAGTTCCATAGCCTAATAGCAAGCACTGTGAAGAAATAGGATTTGCATATTATGTGTGTTATGAAGTTGTTACAAAAATATTTACATTCCAGCCTATTCTACCATATAGTTGTATGAAATTTTTTTAATATTTATAAAAATTAAATAATTAATACATATATTTGACCGCCTCGTTGGTCGAGTGGCTAACGTACACGCTTAACTACATCGACCACACGCGAGGCTCGGGTTCGATTCCCGACGGGGGCAGGCATTTGTGTGATGAACATTTAGATGTCTGCATTTCCGGGTCTGGGTGTTTATTAAATATATTCTGGTATCTATTTAAGTATTTCTATGTATTAGAATCGTTGACTAACACCCATAACACAAGCATATAATTTGCTTACTTTGGGGTTAGATTCAATTCGTGTGATTTGTCCAGGGATATTTATTTATTTATTTATATTTTAATATAAATTTCTTCATTCATAAACAATTTTAAAATATAGGTAAAATTAAACTTTCTACCGTAAACTACCACCGTTTCCAAACCTAGCCAGACAGGAGAAGAAACGGCGAAACAAACTACCTGAGAAATTATGTCGCCGTTTCGACCAGGACTATAAGTTTTTATAGTAAAACTAAGTTTTAGTTCAGTAGTTCAGTGTGAACTAGTTCAATTATCGGTTACAATCCCGTTTATTAACGGTTAGAAACGAAAGTAGATACTCTTTTAAAATTGACTAAATTCTTATCCCCATCCCTCGAGAATCTACATAACGCATAAAATAGTTTAATAATAAAATATTCACAATAATTAAAATTTCTGTTGACAATAAAATACTATCACTATTTTTAAACATAAATAGACAAAAGAAGAAACAAACTCCTCGGCAACCACGTCTACTGAAATTACAACTATGTAATTAATGTTATCAGAAATATTTTATTATTTAGACTTATCTGCAAGAAAATCTTTAACACTATATTATGAAGTCAAATATCTTCTTTGGAAATCTTTTAAATGACAATAATTTACGAATGTTAGGAATTTGGTTTAATATATTTATATAGTATGTTTGTTAGATTGCTGTTCAGCAACTTGTCCGAGTAGGGATTCACCACCTTACGTATTCATGCCAGCATATATCTATGATCTGGTCCGGATGGTAGGGTAACCGGTAGACTCGCACGTTAAGCCTAACACCCCGGCCAAAACATTGGAATCTTTAGGCAACGGTTATCTCTTACCGTCAGGAGAACGGCAACGGCGAATAAACCGCCTCTTTGGTCGAATGGCGAGCGTACTCGCCTAGCTACAAACTATCAACCGCGAGGCTCAGGTTCGATTCTTGACGGGGGCAGGCATTTGTGTGATGAACATTTAGATGTCTTTATTTCCGGGTTTAGGTTAAATTTATTCTGGTATCTATATAAGTTTTATATGTATTAGAACTGTTAACCAACACCTGTAACACAAGCATGTATTTTGCTTACTCTGGGGTTAGATTTAATTTGTGTATCTTGTCCAGGGAGCTAATTCCTTATTTGCAAGCAGCAAATATAAAATACTTCATGTCTAGTCACTGGAGATAGCAAATAAAAAATACGTCATTTGATAGCTACTTGATGTACACTTTACCCAGTGATCATCACTAAAAAGATAAGAATAGCCCCACAGTTCGCTGTCTTTAGCCATGAAAAACAAATTAATTGTGACTATGGTGTTAACCTAAGATTACCATTTCTTACTTTCCTCATTTAAAAAATTCAATTTTAAATTGTACTTAAAAAAGTAAGTTAAGAACAGTGTTGTTAGATTCCAAAATATTTAGAGACAAAGACATTTATTTTTAAAGACAGACATGTTTGGGAACAGACACTTCAATTCTTAATTATTGCAGTTTGTAATATAAGTAACTTGTAATATTTATGTTTGTAAATGTAAGATATAAAGTAAGACTGCGTAGCTACTAAAATTACTATGAATATATGTTTTTTCAAAAAACATGCCCGCTGTGCTTCTGTTGCTGATTTCATTAGAAGGACCCGAATCCGATCCGGTGGTAGATAGTTATAAACTAATGTCGATGCGCATAAGTACCACTTGATGTATGTATATGAAAGTGAAATATTTTTAATCTAAGTTTTTTTTAAAGGTATCTCTACGCCTATATACCTATACTAAGAGGTAAGTAGAGGCATAATCAAAGCTCCCATGGCTAGCCGAAGACACTAAATCCCACAATGTGATAGGTGCCAAGCCTATCGCCAACCGGATACATATCCAATCCTGAGCAACGTTATTTTTTATTAGAAAATTGAAAACATATTTTCTACTTTTTGTTTGCCGACCTGAAGATCGAAACCGGCACCTTTGGAAGTCAAGTCCGCCGCCGGATCACTAGGTCACAGAGACGACAATCTAGTTTTGGTAAAAACAAAGGAAGCTGGTTTAGTTTAATTTTTAATAACAAGAATACCGGTTAGGATAATACTATGTTGACAATATGTTTGCTGCCTAGGTATGTTGTAGGAATAAAGCAGGAACTTTAAACCAGTCATGGGTATCTTGGTTGGTACCTCAGCCTGCATCTTCAGGCGTAAGCGTCTGAGGACACTTTTTTTTGAGACAGTAAACTTTCTCATATTGAATAAAAAGCAGTATCATAAAAATATTACTTTCCCTCTTACACGTTCATGGCCAATATATTATATAGATTTTTTACAAGAAACTTCTCGGTTACATGAAGGACCATAGTAGGTAGGTATCACAATTAGGAACATAAAAACTGTTAATTTAGGTTTGCAGGATAAGTAGCCGACACAAATAATTAATAATTGCTCCTAAACTAAACGTATCGTTTATTAGATAGTACTTAATCTCTTTCAAATACCTAAAAAGGTACATGTTACGTACGAAGCACTTATAACGCTGTTAGGTTTCTTTCTACGGATCTTCTCAGTAAGCGACGGTGTTCCGATCCGGTGACAGCTTTAAGAGTTTAATAGACATATCACAAATACATGTAAGTATTTTATATTAAAATAAAATATTTTTATTTCATTCCATTATTGTGCTGAATCAGCACGAACAGTGCAGAGTGCTGCCATCTAGTATCGAGTAGAAATATTAGTAGCGGTATCGTTAAGTTGGTTGCGATTATTTACATTTTGACCGCCTCGTTGCCACCACGACCGACTAGCCACGAGGCTGAGGTTCGATTCCCGACGGGCAAATAATTTTGTGATGAATGTTTAGATGTCTACATTTCCGGGCCTGGGCGTTTATTAAATTTATTCTATTTACTAACACCCACAACACAAGCATATAATTTGCTTATTTTGGGGTTAGATTCAATTTGTGTGACTTCCCTGGGGACACTATTTTGACCTATCATACAAGCTGCGAATGGAAATCTAAAAATGCCTTAACCTAAACGAAGAACCACGACGATAGCGATAATAATTAACGTTTTTTTTATGTTATAGGAAGGCAAACAAGCAGACGGATTCCCTGATGAGATGATGAGACACCAAAGATGGTAATGGTGCGTTGCCAACCTGAGGTCAAGATGTTAGGCCTCGAGCAAAAGTAAGTTTACCGGCTACCTTACCCTCCGAACCGGAACACGTCATGACGTTGTGGCGGCAGGAATAGGTAAAACAGTGGTACAAATCCGGGCGAATCGCTGCGAAACTCTACCACCTAGTCAGATGTCACGGTGTTAGTGATGATAAGCCTATGCTCGCCTTTTACGAGCTGCCGGGCAAGAAAGGCAGATGGTCTATTCTGCAAAGGAGACCGGACCAACACGGGGAAAACGGGGGTACAGGAAAAGTAATGACTGTGATAATATAGGCCTATCAACTAATAGAAAGGAAGTTGGGCGTATTCCTTTTTATAAAATCCTAACCTTTGTAGTTGCAAATAGCACTAATCATAAAAATCACGTAACTGATAGTGAACCAGTCTTCCAAATTATTAACAGAGTTATTTTTTTTAATATTGGAAGGCAAAGAAGCAGACTGATTTCATGGTAGTAAAAAATGACGCCGCCTAGAGATACCAAAGATGGTTTAGGCCGGGACGGGCGTCTCGCTGCGAAACTCTCCATCTAGCTAGTGACACGGTGTAAGTGACGGTGAGCCCATGCTCGCCTTTTACGAGCTATCTGGCAGGGAGGCAGATGGTTTATTCTGCAAAGGAGTCCGGACTAGCACGGAGGAAATGATCTTGGACTGCAGTGTCGAACAGACCATCTGCTCTCCTGCCAAGCAGCTCGTAAGAGGCATTTAGGAATAAGTCGTTCCCAACAAGACCACTGGTGGTAGAGTATCAAGCTGCAACTTGCCCAAGTGGGGATTTACTGCCATATTTATTCCTGCCGCCATATTGACATTTTCATGTTCCGGCCTGGAGGGTAGGGTAGCCGGTATACTTGCATTATTGCCGATGTGGCATTATTAAGGTGGTAGCACCTTGGCCTCAAGATAGCGACGTACCTATAATATCATGATGATGATACCACGGCTATCTCATACCATTAGGAGATCTGTGTGCTTGTTCACTATCTTACTATGAATGTTCACTATTTTACCATCAAGACTGCATTTGCTATCCTGTGTATATTATTAAACGACTATATCAGTAGGCTAAATCACAATATATCCAGTTGTAACAAAAACATATGAAGGCGGCAAACATTTTATTTATTTTCTTCGTGGAATGAATTTACATCACCCTGTAGATTCGGTGTTTTCTTAGCATTAGCGCGAGGTAGGCGCCGCTACTGTAAATCTGACAGATACACGTTTCCAGGGCTGACACATTTTTTATTTTTCCGTACTGATGTACAATTCCTTGTTTTATTTTTATGGTTATAGACTGTGAATAAGCACCTGGGGCCCCTGATGGTAAGAGATAACCGAAGCTTATAGACGCCAAAAATGGTGTAGGTGCGCCGTTGTCCCGCGGCCAGGATGTAAGGCCAATTATGCCAGTCCCTGCTACCCTACCCTTCGCATCGGAACATGACATTGTCATTATAGTGGTTGGAATACGTAAGACGGTGGATCTCTAGTCGGATAAGTCACTCAAGGATAGATCACTCGCACGCGCACGCGCACGCGCACGTACGCACGCACGCACGCACACACTTACCTTCAAGAAGGGTTTTATTATTTTGACACATACACACGAAACACATATACTCATCGCACACAAATAGAGAAAGGGCCATTTAGTGGAGGGAGGGAGAGTTTGAGAGTTGGTACAGTTTTTTATAATAACAGCTCGTATGATTTTGTAAAAGTGCTTTAACGATTCTTGTAGTGATGTCTGTGTTCGCACGTATTTATGTGAGGACTAATTGTATTTCTGGGTAGGTATAGAAGTTCATTTCATTTACATGTATATGTAAAGATATTGTTGTCTGGTATGGTATATATAACATATTAAAACGACAAGGTACAATGTGTTTGGTATGACTATTTTATTTCGTTTAATTTTAAAAGCAAAGCTTACATTGACATTAGATGATTTTGCACCTACGAACTACATTGGTGAAATATATTTATAATTTTACATGATAACTTTGCAATGAACTCATATTTTTATATACCACTTTATACAAGCTAACGCAATCTTATCTAGAATATTACTAAATATTAAAACCCACATGCCTTCATGTGACAACCCTAAATATTCAAAATGTTGCCACTTATTCCGCGTCGCCTCCCCACAGCCCTCACAATACTGTATGTTATAATTTTTGCCTTCCCCAAATATATTTGGCAGAACAAAAGGCGTCTTAATGAATGTATCGTGAATTCGTAAAACCATGATTAAGCATTGTTACACAAAATCTCGTATCCTGAAATTGTAAGGAAGAGATTTTTATTTGTGAAGTAGGGTACGTTTCATTGTTGAAATAAATAATAACAATATTATTAATACTTACATTTCCCTTACCTACTCTTCATACGCTTAATCTTAGGCCTAACATCCCGGCTACAGGACAGCGTTACAGGACTACCCACCTGTAACATCTGGCTTCGTCGGTAAATGCTTAATTCTTAAAAACATCTATGGTGTCTATAGGTCATCAGGAGAGCCATATGCTTGTTCGCTTACCTCTTACATGAAAAAGTCACTCGGTCTAATTCCATTCTTTAGCTACTTTTCAAATATTACATTTTAGTTTTTTTACAATATCGGTACTTTATTTAAAACCTGATGTTAACACTTTCACTATTTACAGCATTAGCATTTACAGCATTAAAAACTCACATTTGTACCCCATATAGATTACATTATTCGTAAGGCATCAATGATGTTGGGATTCATTGTTCGGACAGCAAAAGTGTTTAGGAATAATAAATTAAAAAATCAATTATATTACAGCCTAGTCCGAAGTCTGTTGGAATATTGCAGTGTTGTGTGGAGACCCCATTATGCGACTCATACACTTCGATTAGAAAGGGTGCAAAAACGTTGTGGCACATTGCGTATAGTAGTGGCATGGCGAAAAAATACAAATCTTACAAGTTAAGATTGCCAAAATTTAATGTTCAGTCGTTGGAAAGCCGTAGAAAACTCTTGGATATTTTATTTTTTTTGAAATTACTGCGTTATGAAATCGACTGCCCTAAATTGTTGCGGAAAGTTGGTTTTCGAATGCCACGAACTTGTCCTCGTGGTCAAATCACTCCTTTATGTCCACCATTACGTAGAACTGTAGCAGGTGCAAACTCTCCATTACCTAGGATTTGCAAAACAGTCAATGAATATTGCAGTTACTTTGATATTTACGCTGACTCACCTAACAAGTTTCGCAAAATTTTTTCAAGACTTCAAATAGACTAATTTTTTTTTGTATGCAGTTTACTTTTTCAATTTTGCTTATATAATAGGTATCTATCCTTATTTAGTTTGTTTTTCTTTTTATTTTTTAAAACTATTTTAACACATTCTTTCGATTTTTTTAATTGTTTGATACAATTATCTCTTAATTTAAGTGTTTAACCTGTAAAATGTTTTTAAATTGTATGCAAACGTTGGTAAACCTAATAAATAAAATAAAATAAATAAAATTATCATGGTTTTACAAGTAAATATGAAACGACTGTACTTAACACAAAGTGTTAAATAAAGTATGCTGTAAAAAGTGTTTGTTACTTGAATACTATTTAATCAATTGTAATAACTACAATGTTGGAACCGAAAATACTAAACAAAAAAGGTCTAACATCCCTTCCACAAGACACCAACGCAGCTATAACATCTATTGTGTTTACAGGCCATGACTGTTTCTTAGCATCAGGAGGGCCATATGATTGTTAGCTGTCTAACCGAATGGCCTAACCGATTTATCTGTTTGGAACACAGATAGATTGTGACTCTTATTAACATATAGGCTTCTTTTAGTCCTGACCGCAAAACGGATTCTTGTGAAAACGCGGGCGAAATCGCAGGCAAGAGCTAGTTAAAAATATTTCGATATTAGTAGCGGTTATTGTGAAACACATCTAGTAATGGTTTTTTTTAAAATTAAAACACCACTGCTAAAATGGAAATATTTCGTTCCACAAACGTAGGTATTCATGAGCAGAGTGTTCCTACCATCAGGATATCTTCTTGCTTATTTGCGTTCCAACTCCATAAAAACAGTGTTTTGTCTGCGCACCACATAACGATTGAAAGACGCTCTTGGTTTGTTATCATTAACACCCCTTAACACGCCCCCGTCTCCTTTCTTTCAAATTCTATTCAAAAGTTTGAATAAGAGTGATATACGAATTCTGTTCTACTTCAGATCAGGGTGTCCATGAGTTTGTAGTTAGTTTACACATTGGTACACCTTTGTAAAATCAAGTTTTATGTATATAAAAAAATAACATGGAAAATAAAAAAAAAGATTGATAGACCTCTTTAAAATACGAACAATTTTATTAATCTTTCTTCTAACAGTCAGCAAGGCATCGGTAACTTCCAGCTGCAAATGTCTATTATTACTAATTATCAATTTCATCAGAGTAACAATTGAATTGATTGCTGGTTTATTAAAAAAATTGTCAAAACGTAATAAGAAATTAGAGTTTAGCTTGGTGGAGACTTCATTTATTTATAAAGGAAGTCGCCACCAAACTAAACGTTTTATAACCTTTTGGAATACAGCTCGTCCTTTGATTTCATGATTTTACAATGTCATCTGCAACATGTTGTTGCGTCAGCCTAACTAAATGATTGGTACAACATTATAGGTATTGAACGACAAATAATAATTGAAAATTCATATCAATATATATTATAAAACAAAGTCCCCCGCCGCGTCTTTCTGTCTGTTCGCAATTTACTCGAAAAGTATTAGCAATTGATAGAACAATTCTTGAAGAAGGTTTTAATACCAAAGAGTAAGTTTATGTTTTGTATAAAACAACGATATTACAATGATATTAGTTCAATATGTCGGCAAAAAATAAGCCGATCGGGAGCTTCCTCGAAAATGTTGCCAAACCTTTTGAGTTTTAACTAAACAATGTATGGTGGGATTTTTCCTCTTCGATAGATCTCAAAAAAAGTAAGCGGTGGTATATGTCTATCTTTAAATAATAACCCACAATAATGGTTTTTTGCGTTTACTTAAAACAGTAAAATGAAGGGTTACTTTAGGACATATTTTTAACAATACAGTATTAACCCTTAATCAAATAAATCTGTTAGATAGGTTATGAGTATAATTTAGATCAAAATTGCCTTTTACACTATTAGAAAAAATTAACAACCAATGAGTCATCAAAAAGTTAACATCTCCGGGCTCAAAATTAAATATCGTTGAAGATTCGCAAAGACATGCGCGCTTACTGCATTCCATCCATACCACAGTCCATACTGACATCCTGACATCCAGACATACTCACAAACTTTCGCATGTATAATATTAGTAGGATTTTTATTCTGGAATAACCGAGGGTATCAATCGAGGGTGGGCAGCTAGTAAAATGATTAAAGTCTATGTCATTCTTTAGACTTTTAACTAACTCAATATGTACACAAAAAATATACCTTAATTATAATTGTTCTATTGTGACATCATATAAACACAAACTCACTTTGTCATTTATAACATTTGGATAGATTACTCTAGATTTATAACTAGGAGTTTTGGCGCCATCGTTAATGAAGGTGGTCATAATTTTTTTAATTTTATTGAATTTTGTGTGATTATATTGAGTAAAATGGGTTAATGGTTGACCACCTCGTTGGTCGAGTGGCTAGTGTACTCGCCTAACTACACCGATCAACCGCGAGCCTCGGGTTCGATTCCCGACGGGGGCAGGCATTTGTGTAATGAACATTTAGATGTCTGCACTTCCGGGTCTGGGTGTTTATTAAATTTATTCTGGTATCTATTAAAGTATGTATATGTATTAGTATCGTTACCCATATTTACCCATAACACAAGCATATAATTTGCTTACTTTGGGGTTAGGTTCAATTTGTGTAAATTGTCCAGGGATATTTATTTAGTTATTCATTTAATTTAGGTAGGAATCAGATTAATTTTGTTCAGTGAAATTGCACAAACGAAATAATCATAAAAAAAATAGTGTGTCGTTTATTTCCTCGCTGCCGTCAAATCTCACTAGATGAGCTTGAGTAACGAAGTCACCGCTTTACTCAAAACCCTGACCTGACATGACTTTGTACGTAAAGACTAATGACTGTATAAGAATTATTAACTTTACATTGGTGAAACAAGTCGTAAAAAACGATCGAAAGTCATATTTATAAAAGAAGAAGAAGAAGATCTATAACTAAATTTCCAACAAAACAAAAATCTTTGTCACCGTACACCGCAAGTGGAAAGCCAATTGTTCTGAAGATTGGTTTAAGCCTCCGCATGTGATCTTAATTAATGAAAACCAACGAATGAGTAAGCTTATTTCCTTAATTCATTTATAACGGCGCTTGTGAGCTCGAATGTACCCATAATTATATTAACTGGGTGTTGAATTGTAAAACATTGAATTAAGGTGCTTTTAAACACAATTTCTGTAATAAGTACATAAACAAATTGAAATAATTTATTTACTTTTGTACTATCAGATACAAAAGTATTCTTTAAGTACCATCAGACGCGAAAGTTGTTGCAGTATCCTACTAACGTTAAAAATGCGTAAGTTTGTGAGGATGGATAGATGTTAGTTACTTTTTCACGCAAAATCTACTAAACTGATTTAGATGAAACTTAACAGAAATTTGGTTTATACGTCAGAATAACACATAGGCAACGATTCATAAAAAATGTATAATTTAGCACTTGAGTGAAGCCGCACGTGGAAGCTAGTTCTACATATTAAATAACTACGTACATTTGTGTAGTCTTCTGGAACTACCTGTAAAATGTACATACGAAATTCGTAAAATATCCATTCTCTCAATGCTCGCCTCCATCTTCTAGTTCATTGATTTATTTAGAACATTCTATATATTCTAGGTATAGGTGAAATGTATTTATTATCACCTGGAAATTGATCAGCTTTCTTACTTTTTCCATTGATAAGTCCATAAATGGTTAACATGGTAGTTTTCTGTCAGAAAGAGACAAACATTGTTTGAATTTACTCGTATAATTGAGACAAAATTTGTTACTTCTTAAAAATATCAAAACAGTGTAGGTACTCAACAAACTAAAAGTGCAAGATAATTAATATTATATGTTTGTAGAAATTAGCTTCTGACAAAATATATTTGACTAGCTGTTGCCCGCGACTTCGAATACATGCTGACGTGACTTTTAGTGGTTAGTGATGGAAATGAAAGATTTTCCCGTAGGAAACGGAACCCTAAAATTTTTTTCTGGCTATATTAGTACTTACACCAAATTAAATAGAAATCCATCCAGTAGCTTACGTGAAAAATAAACGAACAAACATACAAAAAACTTGTAACCCAAGGAGGGTTACAAGGGAGGAGAAAAATATTTCAAATGAAGGTTTGCTTTTATTATAAATTATTATATACATAATATGACAAGATTTTATTCAAAGGGGTAGTAACAATAATCTAGACGTATCGAATAAGCCCAAATTTTTAGTCTCCATGGTAATGTCAGCTCTATGGTGCTAGAAACTCTATTGTCATTGCAGTTACATATGTGTGCATAAATTACCAAACTTGCTGAATATTATCACTTTAAATTAATACTTTAAACAATAGAATTTCCCGTTTTGGTCCGGGCTCCTTTGCAGAATAGACCATCTGCCTTCCTGCCATGCAGCTCGTAAAAGGCGAGCATAGGCTTACTGTCACTAACACCGTGACATCTGACTAGGTGGTAGAGTTTCGCAGCGGCTCACCCGGATTGGTACCACCGTCTTACCTATTCCTGCCGCCAAAACGTCACGACATGTTCCGGTTTGGAAGATAAGGTAACCGGTAAACTTACTTTTGCTCGAGGCCTAACATCCCGGCCTCAGGTTGGTAACGCACCATTACCACATTTGGTGTCTCTAAGTGGCGTGAATTTCCTACCATCTGGAAATCCGTCTGCTTGTATGCCTTCCAATATCATATATATATATAATTGAACACTAAACTTAAAAAAAAACAGTAACCCCAAAGAAAATGTACAAGAAATGTAAGTAACAACCATCTCGATATAAGCTTGGTTCCTATAATCAACAAACTGTTTGTTATCCGTTAGTATTTATTGCCATTGGTATTTTCCCCAAAAGTGTTGAAACGTTGCTCATAATTACACAAAATGTTTCGAGTTAACTGTCGATAACGAACGACCGTAGTTAGACTTTTTACTATTTGTATAAAAAACTAGCATTCGTAAGCTAAACGGCTCGTTTTCAAATAGAAATAGGTTTCAAAATCGATCCACCCATTCGAAAGTTAAGACGCCACAGATACATACACATACACAGACACGTCAAACTCGTGACATTTCTCTTTTTCCATAGGAAGTTAAAAATTCGGTTGCAAGATGCGGCCTTCACTAACAAACAAACAAACACCGTGTTGGTCCGGGCTTCTTTGTAGAATAGACCATGTGCCTTCCTTGCCAGGCAGCTCGTAAAAGGCGTCACTGTCACTAACACCGTGACATCTGAGTAGGTGGTAGAGTTTAGCAGCGGCTCACCCGGATTGGTACCATCGCCTTACTTATTCCTGCCGCCATAACGTCATGACGTGTTCCGGTTTGGAGGGTAAGGTAGCCGGTAAACTTAATCTTGCTTTTGCTCGAGGTCTAACATCCCGGCCTTAGGTTGGCAACACATCATTACCACCTTTAGTGTCTCTAAGCGGCGTGAATTTCTTACCACCAAGAAATCCGTCTGCTTGTTTGCCTTCCAATATCATAAAAAAAAAGGTAATTTTAACTGTCCAGGTCGCCTAGCAGCTTACAAAAAGGGAGGATACCTTAATTGGGGCATCAAACCACTGGTGGTAAAGTGCTGTGACGCAACTTGCCCAGGTCAAAGCCTTACTCATTCCTACTCGTATAATGAAAAAGTCATGGTCTGGTCCCGAAGGATCTATCATGTCTGTAGGTCAAAGTTCGCTCTTCAGAATCGAGAGAGCTTAGAGGTATGTTCTTTTTCGCTGTCGTATAATATTAAAAATGAGAAATCATTTCTTTCTACACACGTATATTTCTCTTCTAGCGGTTCTGATTAAAACCGATCTTCCCTCATGTGATAAGGCTTCATTGAACTTTAATGTTCCCTCTCGTCGTATGAATATTTCAAATGTGCCTGATGTCCCGATAATTCAGACGGTTTTCTTTAGGTAATGTACGGTCTGAAAAAAAAAACGCACAGAAAGATATTTTCCCAGATGTCGTATAGAAGCATAGCATGTCGGCTATCAAAAGTGTGTACATTTATGTATACATATGCATTCCATTTTCATTACAAAACGGCTAATTATATTGCAATTAAATTTTGTAAAACAATAGTTTAAACAACTAACTCATCAACTACCCACCAAGCGAGTCGGAGCAGAAATACTATCACCTGGACTTGGTCACAACCTTATTTCCTTTTATGTGTTGCCCGGAATGGAAACTCATACCAATTTCTTTATGGTACACATAATAATGAAACAAACATTTATATAAAAATTAATAACCTTTAACGGGTTGGCTGGAAGAATTTTCATTAATTTGAGATAAGCTCGCCCTTTGTACTTATGTTTATTTTAGTCTTAAGTTTTTCTGTATTTTTTTTGTTGCGTACAATAAAGAGTTAATAATAATAATAATAAAAATTGCAGTAAGTACAATAGGCGATTTTTATTTCATAAACCAAGCCTCCCAGCAACATAGTTTTAATGCTCTTCTTTTTAAGTGGGAAGTCAACGAACATGCATACGGGCCTTCATATAGTAAGATACAATTGTGGCATTTTACACCACAGTTGTTATAGGTGCGTCGCTGTCCTGTGGCCGTGATATTTGAGCAATTACGCATAATTTTTTTCATGATATTGGAAGGCAAACAAGCAGATGGATTTCCTGATGGTAAGAAATTCACGCCGCCTAGAGACACCAAAGTTGGTCATGGTGTGTTGCCAACCTGAGTCCGTGATATAAGGTCTCGAGCAAAAGTAAGTTTACCGGTTATCTTGTCCTTCGAACCGGAACACGTCAACTGCAAGCACAGCCGTTATGGCGGCAGTAATAGGTAAGGCGGTGGTACCAATCCAGGCAAGTCACGAAACTCTACCACCTTGTAAAATCTATCTGCTACCTTACTTTCCAGACCGGAATATGACAGTTTTTATAGCGGCAGGAATAAGTAAGGCGGTGGACCCATACGGCAGCAAGTTGGTGCATAGAACTTTACCACCACTGGTCTTGAGTGATCTTGTCGGTAACGACCCATTTAACCTACGATCGCCTCTTATGAGCTACCTGACAGAGAGGCAAATGGTCTATTCTACTCAGCGGACCAGCTTTACATGAAGAAAGTATGGGAAATATTATACTACTCGGAACAAGACAGTTTCAAAGTTGACTAGTAAAGAGTGGCAATGTTCATTAATTTTGAATAAACTTGTAGCTTACAGAAAACAAAGTAAAAATAAGTTTTACAAAAAGTAGTTTTTATGCTGACTGTACTTTTTATTCGGTTCGAAACACTGCATGTCTTTTGATAAGAAGTGCACACATTAAACTCTAGTTCACAGTGTACCAGCGGAAAGGTCGGGACAGAATCTGTTTAAATAATTGGTATTTTACAAGCTTTTAAGTGGATAAATATTAGTTCAGGTCATGATTACAAATAGTACAGTACTACTATTTAAATTGTTTGCTTCGGCTTTACACTTTTTACCATGATTACAAACAGTACACTACACTACAGTACAGTACAGTACAGTGCAGTACAGTACAGTACTACTATTAAAATTATGCGCTTCGGCTTTACACTTTTTACTCTCTTTACACTTTATACTTTATTTTTAAATTGACTGACCTAATCTAAATTTAAGCGAAATCATTAATTATGTAATAAAAACATCATATAGATATATCTTTAAAATACATTCGGATTTCCGAAGCTTGACGAATATAGCCGAAGCTCATAATTTATATAATACCTATTTACTATTAGACATTAATTTCATTTTATGTTTAAGTATGCTTTAAGTTTTAATACTGTCGTTTTGCTAGATTTCGACTTAAGACAAAATGTAATAATATAATAATATATTTACAAAAATAGCTTGCAATAAAGTTAAACACGAACTGCAAAAAAAAAATTAAATTATTTAAGTACTTATGTAGTGTCGGTAAACAACAATCTTAAAATTGAAAATGTTCAATGAACTCCCAAAAATCCTTTACGAATTACGTATTACAACTAAGAACCATCTCAATAACGTCAGCTTACATAGAAAACATCGGCATCTTAATCTGTCCGTCCGTTCAAAACTTATGATGTTACAAACATACACACTTACATACGCATACGCAAACAAATACCTGTCAAAAGTCACTTGTTGGATCTTGATTTAATGGGACCACTTATGAAACATGGTCTATTTTACTAAATAATAGTATTCGAAATATATTTACAGTTGGCGGAGAAATCTTGTAACAAATATAAATTTACATTGAGAAGCTCCTTAATTTTGAAGCGATTAAAAATAAGTAAAAGATAAAGGATTGAATATGTGCCCGGTTGGCGATAGACTTGGCACCTATCACAGTGTGGGACTAGTCTTCGGCTAGTCGTGGGTGCCCTGGTTGTGCCTCTGCCTATTACTTCGGAGATATAGGCGTGAAGATACTTTTTGAAGGGTAAAATAATGAAGATTTAATGTTTGTTTCACTAGTAGAAAATGTTTTGCTACTAGTGGAATAGTCTGGTATAGTAATACCACGACTCCTGAAATGATTTCCAAGAAATCTACGAGTTCCGCACAAAAGTCATCACGGATTCGCATTCATTTTATATCTCGTTGATGTTACTTAATAACGAGGACATGGGCAAGATGCTTACCTATTTACTTACTTACTTATTTATTTACTTACTTCCAGATTTGGCGCGAAAGTCATGGAGATGAGATACCCGATAGACATACACTGGTAGCCCACAACACCGATCCAGTTCTGAGATCCTGTGTGCAGGCGATAGTAATCTGCTACCATTAGGAAATCAACATCTTCGTTACTACAAAAGAAAACTTAAAGTTAAACTGACATCAACGTCGTGAACAGTTGTTGGTGTTCCAAGATCGATCCCGAATAATTTTCCATATTAGTCTGGAAGGTGGCTCCCCCCATACCTCACAGATCCCGCGTCATTTCTTTCCATTATGTCTAATTTCCCGTGCCGTATGTCTCGGTGAGTTTTTCTCCGGAGACAGTCGGGATTATTAGATTTTATTCAGTCTGTGCTTAAGTTACAGAATATTAATATGTCTGACGTCTGTGATTGTTTAAAGTATTTACACTAATGCTAGGTCTTCCGCATAAAGAATATTAAATTCAAACTTTTAAAAATCAGGTCCTTATATCGACTACATTTTATGTCGCCTCAATATCTTTTACTGGTTGAACTAATTTATTAACTGGAAGGATGTAGGTACCTGGGGAGACTAAGGTTAACATTCTCCTATCAAACAGTTTAAATATTATCCGAGAATGGTATCAAGAGTCTCCAAACCGGTGTGTTTGTATGAACAGGGTAATGAATGTGGAGGAAGCGCGAAAGGCCTGTAAGGATCGTGAGATTTAGCACTCAATACTCTCTCCCTACCTGGTAAAGGACTTGCCATTAAAATACCTATACATTTATGTAACTCATTTTAATAATAATTACCTATTTGTGTTGCTTGAGAATTAGATTGACGTTTTTTGGTCGGTCCCGTTCAAATTAGGACAATATCCCATGAATGTTTTTTTTTATTTGTTTAAATACTATAATATACTTAATAATGTGTAATGACAAAATAACAATTAGTTTTTGCAATTTTTACTTAGATATAAATCAACACAATGTTGTGTTTTAGAAAATACGAACGACATAGCATTCTTCAACATAATTTTGTTTAAGAGCAGCGATCGTAAAGGAGAGGTGTTAAGTTTGAGGTGTCTATGTGTGTGAGTGTTTGTATGTAGCATCATAACTCCAAAACGAAAAGTCCAATTGCGATATTTATTTGGTTTTAAAACTGATCAAGACGGTTCTTTACTACGAGTAGAATTTGTCGAGGGTTAGTTTGCGTTTTTTATAACTAAATTCTTATATTCTTAACCTTACTAAAGGTATTATAATCTGCAAGGATCTTGATACTTGGCAATCGATACTCTCTTCTACCCTGTAAGGAATTTACCGTGAAGATATGTATGTATAAATCAGAATCCGAAAAATTATATTCACATTAGTCCCTGTGAATAGAATTACAAGTGTTACTCATGCGCTTCGACATTCATATAAAAAAAACCGCCGGATCAAAATCGCGGCCACACACTCAAAAGATTCGGAGAAAGAAACTCAACGGGCTTGTCTTTTTTTCAAATCAATCGTAATTTTATAAAGCACAAGAGTGTAAAACCTTGGAATACTTTAATCTATGTAAATGTAAATTGCAAAATAACACCCACCTTCCTCAAACATGTCACCACCACATAAGAAATAATAATTTAAAATTGTGTTGCAAAAGACATTGAGGTAACATTCACGATTTCTATTATATGCGAAATTACCCATGTTACAACATACACCCTTATTTTAAGGGATTAGAGTTGAAAATAAAGTGATGTGCAGTTTGGTATGACGTGTAAAATTAAACTCATTTGTACAAAATTATAGTAGACAGTTTGTGGTTTTGTTTGGAATATTCTAGAAGTCTGATATGAGGCTGCCATGTTTGACTAATTTGAATGTTAAACATTTTTATATTGAACAAGCTTCCAATCGCGGCTTTGCCCTTCTACTAAATTATGTTTTTTATAAATTGTAGCCAATATGTTATTCTGATCTATAAACTATATTCGTGTAAAGTTTCATCAAATCCGTTCATAAGTTTTTGTTCATAGTGAAAGAGTTACGAATCTCAATCCATCCTGACAAACTTTCACATTCATAGTATATAATATGTCTATGCATTTATAGTATTAGTAGGATTATATTCATTCTTGGCCCTTGGTGAAGCTCCATTTTGTATTATTTTATACATATTTAGCATTTTCATTTGCATTTTTTCATTTAATATATTTTTAGTGTTCTAAAATAGCAAAATTAGCCAAAAAGCTTATCTTTTACAGTATCTACAGGGCTGTGTAAGACATCCTAACAATATAGTCCTGAAGATGCTGTGAAAGCAGAACTGGTTGGCTATAAGACGTCCTGAAAAGTAGCCCTGAACATGTTGTAAAAGAGAAACTGGGTGGCTATTAATTTTGTGCTATTTTAAAAGATTAAAAATATATTAGATGAAAAAGTGAAAGTGAATTCATAGGTATATAAAGTGAAACGTTCTTTTTTTCATTTTGCTCAAAAATATCTAGAAAAAATCAAATAAAACGAAATAGATCTACAGCATCAGTGGTGAAGAGTTTTACAGGAATTCGCAAAGGTTTGACAGGGCTGAATTTGAAGTTTGGAAGTTTTAAGCCAACAAAAAACTTTTTTTTCATAATTCATTCAAAAATAATGATCTAAAATTTTAATTGGTTATATTTCAATTAATTTCATCTATTTATGTTTGGTTATCGTATATTTATATCTTGCAACAGATCGATCACAGCCAAGTATTTTTGGTAGGCTGTAAGAAATATCTACACTTAGAGACACACTCAACTATTGTGCATTTTTTATTTATCACTGTTTTATTTTGTCAAAATTGAAGTGCAGTAAAGCACTAGATTAAAAAAATGTTAGCAAATATAATCACTAACACAAAACAATTTCAAATAATGTAACTTTGACCGTCTCGTAGGCAGAGGAGTTAGCGTACACGCCTAACTCCACCTACCAACTGCGAGGATTCCATTCCTGACGCGTGCATTGCGTGATAAGCTTTGACGTCTTATTGCCAGAACTGGATGCTTAGTAAATTTATAGTACGGTATCTATCCACGTATTTCTATGTATTTGTAAAGTTAACTAGCACCCGTTACTTAAATATATAACTAGTTATTTAGGGGGTGAGATCAATCCGCAGATATTTGTTAATTCTATATTCAAATGTACCTGTACCTATTGTCACCTCTGTGATCTAGCGGTTCAGGTGTTGGACTTGACTAACTGAAACTGACTTGAAAATTTGGTTTTTCCAATTTTCTAACAAAAAAAATGTTGCTCGGGATCGGATATGTGCCCGATAGGCGATAGTCTTGTCACCTATCACATTTTGGGACTTAGTGTCACGGCCAGTCGTAGGTGCCCTGGTTGTGCCTCTGCCAACCTCTTCGGGGATATGGGCGTGAAGATACAAATATACCTGAAAATGTCAGAAGTTAAAAATAATAACATGTAATTTTTTTATATAAATCATGGCAGATAAATGGTGTAAAATATAATCTTAACGTAACATAAGCACCTCCGACAGAACGCGACGCGCTCGTGTGAGGTTACCACTGTCTGTACTAAATTAACATTGTCTCAAGAATTACAAATATTTAGAGGCCCTAAAACTATTTCGTGTTTTCTGGATGCTACGGTGAAAAATAGTACGCCTATTCACATTAAAGGCCTCAAAATAACATATCATCTGAGACATTTCTTTTTTTTCGTTTGGAGCTTTTTTAATACGAGCTGTAAATTCATCGATTAACAACGAAACGTTAAATATTATGTTGATTTCTTTAACTTTAGTTACCAAACCCTGAAATGTTTGAAACTTAAAACGTATAGCCCTAATTGTAATGATACAACTAACATTTTCTAACTATGTTGACGTTTAAAAAAGTATATGGAAGAACTGGATAAAACACTAACAAATTGAAGTGCCAGTCTTATTTTTGAACAAGGCTTCAAGTAGGCTAATGCTACATGACATCTAATAACTTTTTTGTAGTGCGGGAAAGACCGTAGTCTTCTTGGCAATATTATAGATGAACATGTTTTTGAAGTGACAATTTCTTATAATTCGATAGAGACATGGAGGTATTATTAGTAATGCTTCACTTAAACTTTGTTCGTCTTGCGAACTGCTTGGCAAGAAGGCAGATAGATTATTTACAGAGGCGATCTGGGTAAGCACATGAAAAAAAAATAGATTTAAATCTATTTGCCTATTCTATTAATTCAAAAGTCTTCAGCAGACATAAGCCATCAGTAATTGTGCAAGGTTGACGATTCTTCTTTCTTCATATTTCCAAGGCTCCAGCTGTTATGTGTTTCAGAGAAAATTAGCTCTGACAATTATGGTTGCATATTGTTCGCTCGCAAATTACAAAATGGCGGTTAGGAGTACAGGAGTTATTTTGATAAACAACACATATTACGTGATGATTTATTATACTACTTATTACTGGTGGTTTTGTCTGCAGAAAATAATAGTTTTGTGATAAACATTGATGTTAAGACTCAATATATTCATCCGAAAGAGTATTCACAAACACTCCGCAATAAATTAGATAGTGAAGGTGAAGGTAAAACCTTATATTCTAATTCTAGCTGTCTTAAGGTAAAAATATTTTAAGCCTGGTAATAAACTTGAATTCATGAGAACCCTGGTGGGCAACAAAAAAAAGTGTTATTCAATTTTAGAATATTTTTTTTCCCGGGACTGGATATGGGCCCGGTTGGCATTAGGCTTGCCACCTATCAGATTGTGGGACTTAGTGTTTTCGGCTAGTCGTGGGTGCTCTGTTTGGTCCTTTCCCTTCTTCGGGGATGCGAGCGTGAAGATATTTTTATGATTGTTCTTAAAAAAAAAGACAAGCCCCCGAGCTTTAAATATTTTGCACTGTCGGGTTGTTTGCAATGTACGCAGAAAAAACAGTTTTTGATATAATGTTAGTATCTAACTAAAAATATCTGTAAAAAAAATCGACTAGTTGTTTGTCGTCTATAACGATGATAACTACTAATTAAGTATACTAGGTAAGTAAATATCGTTACTCTCTTTTTTCTTGTTCGAGTAAATGGTAACTATAACTTTACACACGCACCTTAACTTTAGATCGGGATCCAGATAGCGACGCACCAGCAACATTCGCCTCTAGGTATATACGACTGTCTTTCCTTGCCTCACTTATATTTTATCGGAAGAGATTTATTATAGTATATTTTATATAAAAATTTAGGTTCTGAGAAAAAATACAGCCTAACAGTTATCTCGATTTCATCTATTTCTACGTTACAGTAATGGTGTTTGCCATTTCCGTGTTCCGATTTTATGAGTAAGATGATTAACTAATTCCCATTTCAGGCAACGTAACATTATCATCTTTGGTGTATATTTTTACTATCAAGGAAGTTAGTCTTCATTTCCATTCTATCAAACAGATACTTTAATCTTTCAAAAACTTTGCTTACTTACACCAAAAATTTACACCGAGTCCTTTAAAAATATAAATAACATCTATCAGTTATAGTGAACCATTTATAAACTGCTAGCTGCCCGCCCAGGCTTCGAATGGTTAATCCGTTGCATCGGTTAAAATATTTAAGCAAGCAAAGGGACAGAGGAAGCTACTTTGATTTATAATATGAGGTGATACTTATGTACACAAAACTTTGAATAAAATAAAGAAATATCACTGGACAAATTACTTAAGTTGATCAAACTTCAAAGTAAGCAAATTATACGCTTGTATTATGGATGTTAACATACTAATATATAAAAATATAAACAGACACTGGAATAAATTTAATAAGCATTCAGATCTACAGATCTGGATGCGACCAGGAAACGAACCTGAGGCTCGCGGTTAGACAGAGACGTTAAATACGCTAACTCTTCTACTAACGTGGCGGTCAAAAGGTCTATGTCTTTCTACAGCCTTTGAAAAACATATATACAGTAAAAACCTCATTTGTTAAAGTCGATTCGAAAACGAAATTAGCAACTATCGTACCATCTAACACAACATCCGGCATTTATAAACAAACGTACAAGAACACGCAAGGCTAATGTTAGTTTAATTTAGCCGAATGTATGTTTCATATCCATCAAAATAAGTTTAGCTAAATATGCTCAAAATATTCTATTGTTAACTTATACACACGGGAAATTTTGGATAATGCCCGCTATTAGGTTCATTTTGGTTTCTGAGTAGTAAATAATACATTTAAATGCATTAAAAGTATTATTCACTACTCGTTTGCTGTGACTTTAGTTGCTGTATGAGTCAGGTTTAAGACTTTGCAGAATCTCAGGCTTTCTTTATGATATAACACTCTACATAACTAAAGAACGCCTGAACAGATTTAGCTGAAAACTGATAGGTAGTAGAGTCCTATGTCCAAGATATGGACATAGGACAATTTTTATCCAGTTTTACTGTTTTTTTTATGATATAGGAAGGCAAACAAGCAGACGGATTTCCTGATGGTAAAAAATGGTCGGGATGTTAGGCCTCGAGCAAAAGTAAGTTTACCGGCTACCTTACCCTTCGAACCGGAACACGACATGACGTTATGGCGGCAGGAATAGGTAAGGCGGTGGTACCAATGGTGAGGAAAGTAGGAAAATCAACAGTTTAATTTTTTATATTTTTTTAAAGAAAGAAAAAAATTCGCCGAGACAGAATTTGATCCTTTCGTCTCAAGGCAAAGCAAATTAATACAAAACGAACGGGTGGAACTAGGTTCGCCGGACAAGCCAGTCTCTAATATTGTAAAAATCGCTTTTTAGGAGTGTATCATTAAAGAAGATTTCATATTAGAGAAGGAAAAAGGTTACTTCCATACTGAAACCTTAAATGGCTTCAAAGGTTGGGACATGTAGCGTTCAACACTTAGTACTTAGTCGTCACAGTACTTTAATAGTGCCTAGCTAACCTAAAGCAAGGACATTTAGCCTCACACATACAAAACCCGAGGGAAACTTAGCTTAAAATTATGCACGTACAAGGTACCACAGTAGATCTTCAGGAAGCCAGAGCGTAGTGGCCATACGCATTATGTAGCTTATGTAAAAACAACTAACAAAACAAAATATATAGCAATGTTTTTTTTATTTTGTAGGTTAAGATTTTTCTTGCAGTTAGACTTTTTTGTATTTTTTACATAAGCTACACAGTGCACTCTGGCTTCCTAAGGATTTATTGGGGCACTCTGTATACACATTTACAAACATGTTGTCGGCTTATTGCATAACATATTCATTGATTCATGGTCGAAGTTTTTTCATAATTATTGAATTTCGGGTTGATATTGAGTGAAATTAGTCAATTTTGGTGGCATTTTGTTCAGTGAAAGTGCACAAATGAAATAATCGTGAAGAAATTAGCGTATCGTGTATTTTCTCGTTGTCGCCAAATCTCATTACATGAGCTTGTGTAGTGAGGCCACCGCATTACCCAAGAGCCTGACATGACCTACTGACGACTTATGACTGATGACTAATTATAATTGATGTAAAATTTGATGCAAATTTCTACTTGACGAATGGCAAAATACTAACGTGAAAGCTAAAACTTAAAGAAAGAAAAAAAGAAAATAAGCGGTAATTTCAAAATTTTAACAGTAGGTAAATGTCTGACTGCCGATGTTGCAGTTCTGGATTTCATAGCAAGCTGCGTAGCGCCTAAAGTAAATTAGTTTTTTGCATTATCGAATACGTCCAAATGAATCTATCCATGAAAAAATGTATTTAGTGATTTTTTTGCAGTTAATGATTTCTTGCAATAAGCCGACGATATATTCAAGCCAAGTCCTTTTGCGTGGCAGGCATATCGAGTGTCTAGTGTTACGATCCTTACAGGACCTATGTGATTTCCTTCACATTCACTATTTTCATACCAACACTATTTTCAGCGTCTCGAGATACAGCTATCGGATAAAACCGAAACAATTTTAAAGTGAGATTTCAGCCTAGGTCTCTTTTTTTTCAAGATAAAACACAGCATCATCATCAAGACAAACCAAGCATATGGCTCCCCTGACAGTAAGAGATAGCCGCACCCTATAGACACCGTAGATTCTGTAGTTACTTCGCTGTCGAAAGGGTTTTAGGCCAACTGTAGTTGTAGTGCAAGTTTAGCCTCCAAACCGGAAAATGACATTTTTATTACAGTGGCAGTAAAAGGCAGTGGATCCGTACCCAGACAAGTTGCTGCACAGTGTTCAACCAGCTCAGTGATCTTGTTGGTAATGATCCATTTTGCATTTGCTCGCCTCTACGAGGTGCCAGGCAGGAAGGCAAATTGTCTAATCTACATAGAAGACTTGGACCAATACTTGCTTAAACCTACACATCTCATACAACCATCCACCTACACATCTCATACAATCATCCACCTCATCTGCCATTTCACATGACATGACCGGTCTAGAAGAACATACCTAGCATGCAAGGCGGTGGTTTATAATATAGATACTTACACATGATATAGATGTGTCGCTTGGCCTTTGGCCGGGATATGGACTATTCGTGAATGTTAACCTGGGCTATATATAGACTGGCTGCAGCGGCTGTGATATAATCCATAAATCTTAAATGAAAGCAGTCAAATTATTTGCAATCACCTAGGTACTACCAATACTAATGCCTGAAATAACAAAGGTTGCATTTATTTTGTTGACAACACACCAGCGTCAAGTATTACGTAATCTTAATAATTAGGGTATTTATTTTAATGGTTATTATTAATTGTTACGATCAATGTTATTATTATACTCGAATTTACTAATATTCATTATTGAGGTAATAATAACGCCATCTATTGTATAAATTTAATAACATTACATCCACAACCATCTAACATGGACTTGAAACTTAGTTCTACTATTTTGTACCAGATGTCTCTCACTTAAAATTTCTTTTTCAAACGCGTTTGACTACAGCTCAAACCATAATCACAAATAAGGATATATATGTTTAGGTAATCATAATATTACTATAGTGTACTTGCTTATTCTATTTTCATTTAAAAATAATTAAATATTTTCCCTAGATGAAAAGTGTACCCACGCAATGAATTAAAACGCTTAGATTGAATATGCAATGACATATTCAATCTAAGCTCCCTGAGGTGGTAAGGCTATTATAGATGGTAGAATCTTGCCACCTATCGTCCATAGTGGTAACTACCATAACCTTAACAATTCTGGCCGCCAATTTCACTACCCATCGTTGTCATGTTCCAGTTGAATGTTTAAGGTACATGCAAATTTTCAGCAAAAGGCTAAAATATCCTTGGTATATAATCATATTGTATCATAATAACTGCAATAACTACCCAAAATCTATTTAAATTTTAACTTTATCTAAAAATGTCTAGGGTAAAAGAAGGTATTCGATCCAATAAAAATAACATCAGCATACTATATAGCCAACTTCGGATAAAGTTGGCGAGTTCTAACATACAAAAATACACGTCACAAAAGCACACGGATAAGGATTTAAGTCGTTTAAAAATGGCAATATTTAATAAGATAACACTAACTAATAATTAATTTAGATAATATATCAAAACCCCATGAATGAAAAATGAGAGTTTAGATTTTTCAGGAATCAATAAATACTGCTTCATCTCAAAGAAATGAGATTGAATGAATTTTCTTAAACTCAATTTAGTATTTGAGTTGTAAGTGATTCATCTTGAACCATGACAAATATTAACAGTTTATTAATGAAAAAAAACTGTAATTTACTTGTATTGTTTTAGTCCATTCTAAAACAATACAAGTAAATTACAGTTTTGTAATTTACTTGTTAAAAAACTGTAATTTACTTGTATTGTTTTAGAATGGAATAGCGTTTTTTACTGGTATATTTTCATCCAAAACAATCGTGGTAGTCATAAAGTATCTACACGCCCATATCCCCGAAAAGGTAAGCAGAGGCACAACCAACGCACCCACGACTAGCCGGAGAGTATGGATACCGGGCAACGTGATTTTCAATAGGAAATGGAAAATACTCATTTTTTATTTCATGTATATTAATTAGTCATGTTTTAACATATATGTGGTTTAATATAAACTTATTTGGATTATCTTCAACATTAAGAGTTAATCAGCTAAAAATATCTTAAAAAGTGGCTGTTTTCTTTATCGAAATCTAGATTTGATTTAAACCGTCTAATTTCTTACTTTTTTTTTATATTGTTCGTCTGCATTTTTCTTTATTTGTTTATATGATTTTTACTCAGAATTCCCCACTCCTTAAGGACCAGTTTCAGCAAAAAACATGCTAGAAAAAAATGTTTTTGAAATAACCGATTCAATTAGAACATCCTTATCTGATAGCATGCTATACCTAAAGCATATACCTACTAAAATCCACAGGTTTAACCTACGATGTCTACCCAATATCAGTTATTAACAATATAGTATCAACCTTGGTTATCCTTAGTAAATCCGTTTCGACACTATCAATCACCCGACCACGATAAAAAAGCTTTCATGGTAATGGACTACCGTACTTCAGCGTTATCTCGAGTATTCTCTGGTAAAAATATTCATTTTCCATTCAACTCTAGTCTTGCGAAACTGTTTTGTTTTATGAAGATGAAACAAGTGTTGTGGAAATGGCTTATTTAGAGTTACGCCAGTATGATGACGGGATACCGAAATTTCTTACGAACTGGAGCACAGACGATTTAAATGATGTAAGGTTGTTTTTATACTTGAAATTTTTCCGACTTCATTCTTTTGTTTAACTTAATAATTTTGAGCCTCTTACGGGAATTAATGTCAAATGAATACGTGCAGAACAGTAGGGATATTCTTGAATCTTGACATAATGCGAATCGGAAATTCGAATCGTATATTTCATTTTAGGTACTTTGAGCACAGTACTAGCGAATTATTAATATTTATGCTCGGTTCCTATAATCAACGAAACGTAATCCGTAAGTTTAACAACTCGTAGTTGGCTCAAAAGTAACGGAGCGTTACTCACGTTTTCAAAAAATGTTTAGAGCTAACCGTCGAAAACGAGCAACCGTTGTTAGCCACCTTACTAACCGTATAAAATACTACCATCCGTAATCAAAACGGCTCGTTTCTTGAGTTTAGGAACCGGGCATTAGTTACAAATAAATTCAACGAATCCGTTAAAATAATTTATTGTTTACTATTTACTAAACCTACTTAAAATGACATACGCAATTCCAATTTACAATATTGCTTGAATCGAGTTTCTAGAGCAGCCCTACTGATCTGCATAACTTCCTTCACATTACTAGCTTTTTTCATACGCCAAAACATAATGATTTCGGAGGCTCTTGACACCACCCTCGCATAAAACCTTAACGATTTGATCGTGCAATGTCCACCTCGTATTATCTTATATTTATTTATTATATCATGCAGATATTGGGTCGCTAATAATACGGCGGCTCTCCAAATGGTAGGACACAACTGTCGACTATAAACATCATATTACTCAAAAGTAGCTATTTTATGCTTATGATTTTAGGCAACGCTTACAAATTTACCAGCTACCCTTACCTTCACGGTACACGATAATGACAAGAACTGACGTAATGTCCAGAGGGATATATAAGGTGGTACAAATCCGCGAAACTACTGCATGCTACTGATCCAACTCAGTAACCACGAAACTGCTTTACAGGTTCTAACTACAATTTTTTTTTTCTTTCTTTAGGTTTTTGCCTTCACGTTAGTGTTTTGCCATTAGTCAAACAGAAATTTGCATTAAATTTTATATCAATTTTAATCAATTATAATTAGTCATCAGTCATGAGTCATCAGTAAGTCATGTGAGGGTCTTGATTAAAGCGGTGGCCTCATTACTCAAGCTAATGTTATGAGATTGACACCAACGAGGAAATACACGATACGCTAATTTCTTCAAGATTATTTTTTTATTTGTGCACTTTCACTGAATAAATTTGTACAAAATGTCACCAAAATTGACTAATTTCATTCAATATCAACACGAAATTCAATAATTATGAAAAAACTACGACCATCTTGTCTCTCGATCACGCTAAAACTCTAACTATAACTTAGTTGTTTATATATTTTGACACTAAATTCAATGTTCGGTTTAAAATAGTTTAGTTTGTCCGGACTTTTTTGCAGAATAGACCATCTGCCTTCCTGCCAGGCAGCTCGTAAAAGGCGAGCATAGGCTTACCGTCACTAATACCGTGACATCCTACTAGGTGGTAGAGTTTCGCAGCGACTCGCCCAACGAATATTTATTCCTGCCGTCATAACGTTCAATGCTTACCGTTCACGTGTTCCGGTTTTGGAGGGTAGGGTAGCCAGTAAACTTACTTTTAATCGAGGCCTAACATCCTGGCTTCAGGAAGGCAACGCATCATTACCACATTTGGAGTCTTTAGGCGGCGTGAATTTCTTACCATCAGGAAATCCGTCTGCTTGTTTGCCTTCCAATGTCATAAAAAAAACACATTGCCACAATACAGTTGTTTAACACCAGATGTAATTATTGCTTTAGTCAAACAATATCACTATAATAAAATAATAACATTGACACAGGCTTGTCATGCCTAAAAGATGGCTCCTACCAATTATTGTAAAAGATTACTCCCTATTTTATGAAATAAATAATTATTATTATCACTTTTTACATTTTTTCAATAACTAATGTGTTGCTAATCTCGCGATTTTTACAACTTCACCGATCCATCCATTATCATAAAAAAAAACCTCGCTATCATCGTGTTCAGGTTCAGGTGCATCACTTATATTACCTAAAATGGGCCGATATTTTGATTTTCTACAACCGTTCATTCCATCACATAATGAATTTCATATGAGTAATTTTCAAATTCTTTGGACCTGTGATGAAATTGAATTGTCCTCAAAGTTTAGACAGAAAAATAATACTGATAAATATATAAATTCTTAATAATTCAAGTTCTATTTTGCAGAACAATCATGATATTTGACAGAATCGTTAATGAATACCTTTTTAGTAATACATAATGCCAATTTTATAAAACTTTTTAAACTGTTGATTTTCTGTCTCCATACAAAAAAAAAATGTCCGCCCATCCCTTTGCAACTTTAGGCACAATTTACATGTGTTATTTGAATGTTTTTAATTACGCTTAAATGCCATAATCCCTCTTAATAACTAAGATGATCATATATGATTTATTTAATAACAAATCTTTAAAGAATATGAAACTGTAGCAAACTAACTTGATGGTCCAGCAAATTAACCTTTTGGTAACAAACTGTTTTGTAACGTAATATTAAGATGATTTTCTTTAAATTTTGAACTCAATCTAATGCGATGATGTTGGCAGAACTGACTCGATTCTGATTGGCTAATAAATATTGTCATGGCATGTGTTAGATAGAGATAATGAGTATTTTAGTGCGCTTGTCCGCGGTGAAAACCTGTTTTACAGTTTGGTTATCAAAAAAGAATTTTGCGATTTTTCGGTAAGTAATAAGTATTATACTTGTATGATTTATATGAGCCGTTAATAATACATTGATCAAGTCATTTTGCTATAAATACCAAGTTATTCCTTCTGTTGTCGTCCGTAAAAACAAATATAGATTTGTTTTTGTTTACACTTTGGTAACAATTCGTTACGTTACAAAACTGTCCTGGGTAAAGCTAGGTGTACAATAAGTGTTAATCGACTTTTTCGATTGCAAAAAGTATGCTTTTTAAAAGTATGCTTTTGAACAAATTTGTCCTACGTCTTTTGGAATTGAAAATGAAATTCAAGAATAAAATGTGTTTTTGACACAAGACGATCAACGAATTGTGCTAATTTCTAAGGTCATTAGTTTTTTTATTAAAAATCTTAAAAGAGCCACGCCGATACAAAGCTGAAATAAATAAATTCAAACAGAAGTTAACATTACTCAAGCAAATCCAACTTCAGATGGTGAATTGACGCTATTTGTGGACGTAGTATCTTCCGGAGCTACTCCAAACAATAACCAAGAAGATTTAACATGCAAATTGATATAAATAATTAGTGTTTGTTGAAAATACCATTTTTATGAAAAGGCTGAGTTATCTCAGATAGGGGTTTTTTTGGAATATCTATTTAAAATCTTTATAACCTTAGTAGACTAATACACAGTTATCAAAACAATAACATCAAAAAGTGTGATAATATTTTTTGGATGTTGTACACTAAGCTTTAAAATTACAATTTGGTTACTTTGGTCCATTTTACTACAATTTTGTTGCAACAGTTTTGTAACAACAGTTTGATAACGACCCAACAAATTTGAAAATGACTCATATAATCTATATATCTTAGAATAATATAGCGTTATTATTCTAAGCTTTATATATAAAAATAAAACCCGTTTTTCTTGGTCACGGTATCACGCGTGAATGGCTGGACCGATTTCACTAATTCTTTTTTTGTTGTATTTGTTGTTATTAGGATAAGTTTCTTAAAGAAAAAAATATTAAGAAAATCTCTCAGAAATATTGAAAAAATATATGTATATTTAATTTTGCACATTTTAAAAAACGAGCGTAACGAATGTCAACGTCATTCACAGACATAGACTACATTGAAAGAGCATCGTTTGTTCGGAAACGTGGTTACTTAATTAAATTCGAGCATCATTTGTTCGGAAACGTAATAACATTTTAATTTTTCCCATACAAACTGAACGGGGGGCGGTACGAAGTTCGCCGGGACGGCTAGTTTATATTCAAAACTCACGCGTTCTATATCTCCTAATTAATTATTAGATTAACAGCGTGACATCCTACTAGGTGGTAGAGCTTCGCAGCAATTCCCGAAAATGGTCCCCGCCCTTACCTATTTCTACCGCCATAACGATAATGCTTGCCGTTGACATGACGTGTTGAGGGTAAGGTAGCCGGTAAACTTACTTTTGCTCGATGCCTAACTTCTCGGCCTCAGGTTGGCAACACACCATTACCACCTTTGGTGTCTCTAGTCAGCGAAAATTTCTTACCATCAGGAAATCCGTCTGCTCGTTTGCCTTCCAGTATCATGTTAAAAAAATTACTCATATATTAACTAACTTGTAGGTGCACGATGTTTCGACCAAGTCCAATGTAACGTGGTCACAAGCTGACTGTATTTCTACTGGGAAAAAAGAGTCTTCACGCCCATATCCTTGCAGATGAAGGCAGAGGCACAACCAGGGCACTCACGAATAGCCGAAGACACTAAGTTCCAATGGGTACAACCGGGCACATATCCAATCCCGGGCAACGTTTTTTTTCATTAAAAAAAAACTAATTTTCTACTTGTTACCTGATCGGGAATCGAATTCCCGGATCAGGCAACAAATAGGAGAATTTCAGCAGAGGAGATGGTTATAAATTGTCATCGGTTTGGAATCTAGTGATTTCAAAAATTAAACTGCGTATACAGACCTCCACGGAAGCTGAGAATGTGATCAGTATTAAGTATAGGATAAATCAAGATAACAGACATTACAGCTAGAGGTTAGGTGGAATTCCACCTCTTTGTCGTATGGAGACGATCTTGCAGATACAGTCAGCTAGTGACACTGACCAATGTAACTTGGTCGAAACGTCGAGCATCTGTAAGTTAGTAAACGCGGCAAGGTCCGATGTGAACCTAATAATAATTAGTAGGTACATAGAATTTCTATAAAATGTCTATCATTATAGCAATTATCGATTTCATACATTTCTGATTAATTTTAAGAATTCTTCAGATTTCATAGAAAATTTATAGAATTTTTAACTTATATTGTCAGTGATTTTCAGTTATCAATGTGTTTTTGGTTTCAGTTGGATACATCGGAATATCCTTTTCCAAACACTCTTTGGCATGTCAAACCAGTCAAAGAGATAGCCATCAAGTCCACATTGATGGTTCTTTTTGGTGCAGTAGGAATATTCTTGAACTCTGTGATCCTTCTCATTCTGATAAAAAACAGGTGGCTTTGGACAGCCAGTAACTACCTTATTGGAAACCTCGCTCTGGTTGACTTACTCACACTACTTATATGCCCCTGGTTTATGTTGGTCCGAGATTTCTATCAGAATTACGTTTTGAAGAACTTTGGGTGCCGATTTGAAGGATTTTTACAGGGTAAGATGTTTTGAATTTCTTTCTTGGGACCTTTCCTACGTAATTCCTATGTAATTTAGGGCAACAATATTTCATCACGCCCTTGCGTAATCTTGTTTTGACAATAATACAATGTATTCATGCAAAAGCTTACCTAGTAGGTATGTATTCTTCTGAGGTATAGCTAAAACGCTAAGCCCTAGCCATTTTGGGCATTGTATAGTAAGAAAATACTCATTGCTCATCTTCAAGTTCTCACTTGAAGAAGAGCAATGAGTATTTTCTTGACCTTGACTTGACCGTACAAACAAATATTACACATTTATGTTTATATACACAATTGCTAGTAAGTGTCGCCCAAATTAGAAAGCTGCCTTGATTTAAATTATGCTTTTCCCAGTTTTTTCCGTGCCTTTTTGACCGCCTCGTTGGTCGAGTGGTTAGCGTACACGCCTAACTACATCGACGAACCGCGAGGTTCGGGTTCGATTCCCGACGGGGGCAGGCATTTTTGTGATGAACATTTAGATGTCTGCATTTCCGGGTCTGGGTGTTTATTAAATCTATTCTGGTATTAATTTAAGTATTTATATGTATTTGTGTCGTTGACTAACACCCATAACACAAGCATTTAATTTGCTTATTTTGGGGTTAGATTCAATTTGTGTGATTTGTCCAGGGATATTTATTTATTATTATTTATTTATTTTAACCCAGCGTTAAGGAAGCAGTTATGATATTAAAAAAATATAATCATGTCATTTCATTTCAGCAACATTTCTTCTAGCCGGTGTGGCAGCTGTGATGCTCGTCTCCTATGACAGGTTAGCAGCTGCAGCGCTGACCACGGATGCTAGAATAACCAAGGCGTCAGCTCCAAAGCTGATAATTGCGTCGTGGATAATTCCATTATGTATATCATTGCCCTGGATCATTAGAAGGGAATATGTGGTAAAAATCGTAAACCTTTCCCACTAACACATCCTCCAATTTAAAAAGTTTATGTAAAACCTAAAAAATATAGCATTTGGTTAAAGTGATGGGATTCTGCCAATTAGATTAATAGCCTACTTTTTAATTAAGAAAAGTATGAGAGATGATCTTCTGATCCAACTAGGTGTTCACCGTTACATTGGTCCATCTTCAACATTAAATGTATGGCCAATGCAATCCTGATCTGTGAGAAAGTACTTACTGTCTTTAGTAATGATGTAAATGAATCTATGTAACCCTAATTTCATATATAAAATTCTCGTGTCACAATGTTCGTTCCCATACTCCTCTTAAACGGCTTGACATTTTGTGAGCATATTGAGTAGGTCCTAGAATCGGTCAACATCTTTGGTATTTTTAGGCGGCGTAAATTTGTTACCATTAGGAAATCCGTCTGCTTGTTTGCCTTCCAATATCATAAAAAAAAGATGAGGAAGAGCGGAGCCTTCACCTCATGGTAAATATCAGATATATCTACGTATCAAAATAATGTTTTAACAAATAAAAAAGCTCAGTAAAACTGCCAAAACCGGCTCCAACTATTGCATCGGGTACCACGTCGCGATTTTATCATTATTTTTACGTAAAATAGCAATTGGTTTCGAAATTGTCTTACATAAATTTTCAACAACATCTTAATAGTAGTTTTTGAGTTGCACTTAACAATCTCATCTTGATAAGGGACATGGGACGCGCTATAGGACTGACTAATGGAGATATGGGACTGGGGATGATATAGGATCACCTTGATCCCGATCTGCCCTATCTCTCTAAAAAAGAACCATCAAAATCGGTTTACTATTGGCTGAGTAATCGCGTAACAAACATACAGTTGTAATAAGAACCTCTTATTTTGGAGTAGGCTAAAATAATTCAAAACGTTTTTCAGGAACGCCCGTGGTTGGATTTTCTGGAAAAATATTGTTTTGAAGACTCTTCTGTACTTGATATTTATTGGCATTTCGTGGTTCTACTACTTGTATGGCTACCTCTGGGAGTTATGGTTCTGACGGTGAGTATCATTTTTTGTCATTGTATTTTTTTTTAATTTAGAATGTGCGATATTTTTATTAATTATCATGTTTATTAACTATTAACCCATGTACGGACTATTTAAAAAAAGTAATGTTGCAGACATACCCTTTTTTAAACATTTCAAATAAATGACATTGAAATTTTTAAAATATTTTTTTATCAAAGTTAATCGTTTTAATAATAGACACTTTTGAAACAGTGCCCTATCTGTGCCGTCCCTTCAATTTAAAAATCTAAATTATACACATTCTGTAGATCGTAGATATTTTTTGTACGTAAGAACCAATGCATAGGTAATACGAAAAACAAATTACATTTTGCTAGTGAAAATGTAATATTTTAGAACAACAAGTTACATATCACTTGCTTCTCTCAAAGTGTAAACATAAACTATATGCGTACTACCACAGAATTAATGAATAAATAGTACTAGTGTACAGAAGATTTACACATTCATATATGTCGGCGCAACCACATTAGTTCCTCTGAAAAACTAGAATAATTAAGTTAAATAATTTGATGATGTCCAGAAAACTAGTTTATAAACCATCAGTTGATTACTTTGAGTTTATTGCGATGTGAAATTAAGGTTATCATTGTTATTTCAATACTTAGCCTAACGACGTGTAAACACCTGCGCCTGCACGTGCGCCGAGCCTTATAAATACGGCTGCACTGTAGGCGATAAGGCATTCACGATTCACACGCCGATCGCCGCACAGTACGGACCTCTCTGGGACGTCGCTATGCTGCCCGTTAAATAAACGAAGTTTCAAAGCACTTGTGAAGTTTGTTTGAGAAGACCCAGAATGAGTCATTATTACGCAAACGACAATTGTGGCGTCACACTTTTTAAAAATACTACGGACAGAACGTCCATTATTCTCCGTCATATATAATGCAATCAAATTATTGTGTGACAAATGGCTTGCCCTAAGCGAGTAGACCTGGCTAACTTAAAAAAACATGTAAATCAAAGTCAAATCCTTAAATGTGAAGTAAAATCTCATATTGCGCTAAGTGTAATGTGTATAAATTCGACTAATAACTCTAAAACTGAATAATGTCAATCAAAATGGAAGGTTGCTTGAAGCCGGATTAACGACGACATGACCTTAATATTTCTACTGGTTTTGAGATGACACTCTTCGATTGACTTGAGACTCTTCAGTTCAAGTGGCGTACATTGCTGCGATGTAAGCAACACGGCCGGAAACTCCCCTGGTACTATTACGGAAGCCTTCATAGGCGAGAACCACTCACATCTAAGCACTTTATTTTTAATGACGACAGGTTGATCCGAATTGGCAATATTTTGGAAATGTTTACTTCAATTGTCTATCTTCTTCAATATAAGATTTGGGAACAGATATTGCAAACAATCCAGACTTTCCGAATTGGACATTTTAAAAAGATTTTTTTATCTAACTGTCTATCACACTCAAAAATAGATTAGGACACAGATATTGCAAACAATCCATGCACTGGAAAAATCTGCAGTAAGTTTTCTTCTTGCAACATGAGACACATTTTTCTAAACAAGTTCGGGCGTTATGTAGGTGTCTAACGCAGCTACCGGCGCAATGAGAGATTTTTTTTTATGATATTGGAAGGCAAATAAGCAGTCAGATTTCCTGATGGTAAGAAATTCACGCCGCCTAGAGACACCAAAGGTGGTAATGGTGCGTTGCCAACCTGAGGCCGGGATGTTGGGCCTCGAGCAAAATTAAGTATACCGGCTACCTTACCCTCCGAACCGGAACACGTCATGACGTTATGGCGGTAGAAATAGGTAAGGCGGTGGTAACAATGAGAGATTTTTTTTTATGATATTGGAAGGCAAATAAGCAGTCGGATTTCCTGATGGTAAGAAATTCACGCCGCCTAGAGACACCAAAGGTGGTAATGGTGCGTTGCCAACCTGAGGCCGGGATGTTAGGCTTCGAGCAAAAGTAAGCTTGCCGGCTACCTTACCCTCCGAACCGGAACACGTCAACGGCAATCAATGACGTTATGGCAGCAGGAATAGGTAAGGCGGTGGTACCAATCCGAGCGAGTCGATGGAAAACTCTACCACCTAGTAAGACCTTTAAATACTACTAAGATCTATGAATCGTGGGTGCCCTGGTTGTACCTCTGCCTACCTCTTTAGGGATATGGGCGTGAAGACACTTATTTAAGACCTACAACTATAATCTCTTCAATTTTTTGCGTTATAGTATGGAGCGATAATGTGGCGCTTAGAATGTAGTGCCAGGGAACTATCATCGCGAGGTGGAGGCCAGACAGTGACAAGAGCCAGGAGCAGTGCTATGAGAATCGCCGCTTGCGTGCTTTTGACAGCTGCAATATGTAGACTGCCATATACCATACTCGTCTACTGGCGGAAAAATTTGCCTAACGTCATTAACGCGGTAAGGGTTTAATACACACATTCACATCTTCATGCTAAGTTCTATTGAAGGGTAGAAGTGGAGTTTCGAGTGCCAAGATCATGTTTCTACAGACTTGCCTAAATTCCTTCACAATCAACTGTTTTGATGACTCTGGAAACCACCCTCAGATAACAAATACCCCCAGCGTGTACTATCTGAGGGTGGTTCCCAGATTAACTTGATTGTGGAATATCAACCCATAGCTCTTCGTGTACCAACAAACATCCACATACGCATTATATATCTGGTTTGTAAATCATTCATCTGCCATTCTTTTGATTTGAACGAACCAAAAATGAAAATAAAAAAAAGTAGTTGGGTATTGTTAATTTCGCTTCTTGGTCTTCTGTTCTTACTATCTACTATTATGTCAGCCAGCTCGCAAAAGGACAGCATTTCTTAAAATAGATAATTACCCATCTGTTACCCGTCCAAGTTGCTGTATTTTCCACGCCTCGCCTATTCCTGCCGATATTGACAATGTCATGTTTCGGTCTGGAGAGTAGAGTAGCCGGTAAATTTGTAGAACAGAGCCTTTACCATGAGTTGGTATAGATTACGATCGGTCAGTAAAGTTGCATGTCGAATACTATGACACTTTTGGTCTTAAAATGTGTTTCTCTTAGTTACCGACAGAGGCGCTGTTCAAATTTTCATACAAATAATTTACAGAAACGGTAGCGAGTATAGTAAATATTTTTAAATGAAGAAGCACTTGTACTGCTTATAAAATAATAAGTTATAAGTAATACATAAAACAGTACAAGTGCTTCTTCATTTAAAAATATGAATATTTGGAAGTTTTACCAAGCGCCGACGATGGAAAATATCGAGTAATAACTTGAGAAGCCGTAAACTTATGGTAAGGGCTCAGGTCTATGACGCCGGTCTTAGTATAGAGACATACTTGTAATATACCTAGTCTTGCCATAAATATTGTAATAAAGAAAAAAAATATTTTTTTAACTGCAAATAACATATATTACTTTTACAGTGTGTTAGTTTAATACATAAATATACAACAATTAAAAATATAAAAAGCTTATTCGAAGTGGTCTCCATTGGCTGCAATACAGTCCTTTAAACGTTGAGGCCAGTTATCAATAGAAGCACGCACTCTTTCCATGGGAAAATTCTTCACTGCCAATCGTATAGATTGTTTTAGGGACTCCAAATTATCATGGCGTTTAGAGCAAGCTGTACTCTCTAAAACTGACCATAAATCATAATCCAGCGGATTAAGATCGGGACTAGACGACGGCCAGTCTTCAGCTCTGATGAAGTCCGAAACGTTCGCTTCCAACCAAGACTGCGTGGACCGAGCTTTATGACCCGGCGCCGAGTCTTGCTGGAAGGACCATACTTGGTTATTGAACATGGTGATGTTAAGGGGCTTAACTACCTTCTCAAGAATGGTATCTTGATACACTTGTGCCGATGTTTTGATACCTTTTTCACAAAAATATGGCTCAGTCACTCCTTCATAGCTAACACCCCACCAAACCATCACTGAAGTTGGATAATGTCCACGTTGCACTCTGTCGACTAATTGGGAAGCTTCCTTAGAGCTTTGAGCATAAATACGGTCATTTTGTTTGTTAAAATGTTGCTCAATTGTAAAAATTTTCTCATCCGTAAACAAAATTTTTCTGTGACCTCCCTTTGCGTACCGCTTCAGTAATTGTTTCGATTTTACGACCCTATTCTTCTTTAAATTATCAGTTAAGAAATGACCAGAGCGTCTCTTATAGGCTGCAAGTCCTAAGTCATCTTTTAAAATACGCGACATGGTTCTAGGTGCTATCTTCATTTCCCGAGATAAAATCTTTTGCTTTCGGACAGGATTTCTTCGAATTCTTTCCCTTACTGCTTTGACCACCTTTTTCGTACGAACACTACGTGGACGGCCAGATCTTTTTCTGTCACAAACAGAGGAAGTCTCATTGTACCTATTAATAGCCCGGTACACAAACATTTTACTAAAACCAAGTGTATGGAGAGTTTTAAAAATTGCATTTGGCTCCATACCTACTTTGTGTAATGCAATCACAGCGATTCGGTTCTCTTTATCACCCCACTCCATTTTAATATCGCAAAATATTGTACAATGTATTGGCGCCAAAATGAGAAAACACAATGAACAATCGTATAAAAATGACAGATTCGAAATTCAAATGTAATATTTTTTTATTTTTAAGTGTAACAGTATTTATGGCCAGACTAAGTATATGGTGTATATTGGCCACGGTTGCCTCTTACCATAAATATGGAGAGTTGTTGGAGAGGTTTTTTTGTTGTCTCATGACAAAAAAAAGGATCATTTAAATTCCATGCTTAAAGCTATCTGTAATATTTTTTGGTTTAACATAAAGATTTATGCACCTTCAATTTTAAAGTTATTTTTGACAGGTTGATGGTGCCTACAGTATCATGCTCTTCGCAGCTAATTTTCTCATATACATGAACAATGCCCTCAATCCACTTATCTACGGCTTCACTAACATCAGGTTCAGACGGGGTATGGATAGAACGCCCGGTATATCCTGTTTCAAATTCGGCACCTGGTGTTGTGTTTGTTCTATGGTAAATATTATCTTTAGTAACTGTCTTATTTATAAACACAGACTAAACTACTCCAAGGTTTAAGTCGAGGTCTTTATTACTCTACAATACACACAGTAAATATCAATATGAGCATTGGTGTCCTTTAGTTCATGTTTGGTAGTAAGAAGGTAAATTATCACAAATAGACTAAAATGGCGAGTCATTTTAAAATGTTTGCTGAAAAAGTTAAAGTTTCTGAACAAATAAGTTCTGGCAAGGCTGTATCTCTATACGCTATGACAAAGCCATATGCTATGACAGACTTAGCACAAAGTTTTAATTAAGTATATTAGTTAAAAGTAAAGTATCTCCACGCCCATATCCCCGAAGCGGTAGGCAGAGGCACAACTAGGACACCCACGACTAGACGTAGTCGCCAACCGGGACATATCCAATTAGTTAAAAGTCTATTCAAATAATGTGTAAATGTGTGAATGTGTTCCAACATGTGCTCATGTTGTAATGAGCTGGAATTGTCAAAAGTGTCGGAGTGAGTTTGTAGAGTGTTATAATAATTTTATTTATCTCATTCTACTTTTGAAAAAAAAATCTATTTGTATGTATGTATGTATGTTAAAAAATACAGTTATTGTGTACAATTCATTGTAACGTATATGTGTATCTCTTTTGTATTACAGAATTCAAGCAAGAAACAATCACTCCAAGAAAACAATATTGAGAGAATTTTCGTAGTTGCTGCCAGTCCGAAGGCTAATAGAAAACTATCACAAATGATGAAGAATTTTCTACATATAAACAGACAGACAGTAGAACTAAGTGTTGCTAGATGTGATGAAGCTACTAAACCTACCAAAATCACTCCTTTGAGAATTGATTTAGTTTAGTAATACCAAACTAGTGTCCTTCTGATACGAGGTAGGTTTTTTATAAAATTCTTATGTAGTTAGTCTAGTTTTTTTCTAAATAATATTGTCTTGAATTTTAAACTTTTGAATGTAATAATTGAGTTTTAAATAAAACTTAAAATAAAATAAAACACAATGAAATAGGTAAAACAGTTAATAAGACTTATAGCATCAGTTATTTTTAAACCTGAATCTGTATTATATCTTTATAACTTTTTAAGGATATATTTTAATATCAAGCATAAAGGCAAATTTTTCATGTAATTTATGTATGTGTAGGTTTTTGTTTTATTTTTAGTCATATTACTTTAAATTAAACAATTCAAGTAATTTTGTGTTATAGTCAATCTACTTTTTTGTATATTGATATATTTTTATTTAATATTTTAGTAACTTTCAATTATACAGGTACAACACATTTCACACTTGTCCATATCGTTATTATCCTTGATTGAGAAATGATTTATTGTTTCATTTATTGTATAAGTTTTTAATTACACGAAAAATTCAGCTTCCTATGAAAAATAGTATTAATTATTTGTGCTTTGCTTAGTGGCATTACATTATACATAAGTTCAAAGTTCCATATATCACATTTTAAATTATTTTTCTAGTAATTAATTATAAAATAGGTGTGCAACTATGTTTTATTAATATAATATTGTAGTTTTTTAGTTCAGCAAGTAACTGATTGTTAACGTTTTCTTTTTTGAAGTTATACTTCTTTTAGCGCGTTAGGAAAAAATGAGGAGGATAAATTTTTATGATGCGCGCGCACACCGTCACGAAAAACCGACATGATGAAGTTGCAGCTTGAAGAAGCATGAAGAAGATAACATTTTAGTTTTTTGTGATATTTTTATTAAATATTAAATAAACTTTATTTAACTAAATAATGCATTATAATAAAACTTTTAATGTATTAAATACTTTTTTTCTATATTTAGTGTCATTTTGTCTACAAATGTAAATTAAGGTAAAAGATAAAATTTTTAAAAAGTTTTTTATCTTATTACGCCGAAGAAGTATAACTTCTAACGCGTGTACATAAGTACACACACAGTTAAAACAAAAAATACAACATTTTTAAAGTTATTTGGCACTAGCTGTTTGACCGCGACTTTGTCAGCTTAGAAGAGTTACGATTTTCATACCCTATTATAGTCCTTTGGGTATTTTATTACAAAATGACGGTTTGCATTCCGGGAGTGGTGGCAGAATTAAAAACATAAATGTTAACGTTGTGCATTTTTAATATTTTGGAATGGTTAGGGAATAATTTTGCATGAATTGCTTTAATGATCAGCATGACAGAACTATCATTTATGTGGTTTGATACAATATTCATTTATTGCGCTATCATACACAAACTTGACAACATGAACATTCGTGCAAGAGCCCTGCGCTGTCTAAACGAAACAGCAGGCGCAGGCATACATTTATAAAAGAAAGAACTTCCTCTCCTACGCCGGTCGGCTGTTTACTCTCCATCCGTCTCAACAATTTTCGATCAGGTCACGTGTCCTGAAGTTTTTACCCATTCCAAAAAAAGTGCGCAACGAAGCTAAAGAAGTTTCCACTTCAAAAAGCTGCCTTCATTTGAACTCGGATCTGTAGCTATATGGCCAAATTTTATCAAAATCAGTTTAGTATCTTAGTCATGAAATAGCAACAGACATTCAAACTTTCGTATTTAAAAATTTTAGAATGGATGAGTTCATTTTTTGTTTGCACTAAGTCTGCCGTTAAGCGTTTTTCGTAAAACAATAATTGTATTAGTTTCAATTGAATTGTACTCACTAAGTACTTTCACTTAAGGGGCCATATACGATAAAATACGTTAGCAGTTTAATGTTTTTTTCATACAAAACAATCATGGATCTTGGTGACAAAAATACACAAGATTAACATGAATATGCTTTATAAGACTAGTGTTTCCAAAACACGATTCATTTCACTTTGCTCGATAGAAAAAAATCAAAAAGTTAACCCTTTTTTGAAAGCAAAACCCAACTGTCTACGTCAATTATGAAAATATCGACACCAGATTTAACATAAACATAGATAACTACTATACCTAAAAGATAAGTGTTTCAGTTTTTATACTTTTCTTCAAATTACTTTTATAGTGTCAAAAATTGTGATTTGTCGCTTAAGACGTTTACTTTAGAGCGCACTATTTCATAGTAATCATGGAACGGGGGAGTGCGGTGATTGGCTCTTCTGGCTGACTGAGTATGGGGCCTTAAGTTTAAGTTGTAATAAGTAAAGTAGATTTAAGAAACGGTTATTATGTACGTATATTGAGAACAATCTGAATATTTTTTATTAGCAGGAAAGATTTTAAATAGTAGTATTTTGTATTACAGCAGGAATTTCAATACATATTATTTTACTGCTGTTATTAGCAGGATTCGCAACTACAATTTAATTTAGTTAATGTTACTGTCATCTGTGCTGTCTAATAAAACTGTTAACTCTTGAATCTTGTTCTCCAACATTTCTTTCATATGGGGTTCCACTTGTAGAATATTAGTGGCTTCTTGCAATAACTCCATGCATCGCCACAGTTGGTCCTGAAAATTATAATTAAATAAATAAATATCCCTGGTTTTATATGCTTGTGTTATGGCTGTAAGTCAATCGATTCTAATACATAGTAATACTTAAATAGATACTACAATTAATTTAAAAAACACCCAGACCCGGAAATGTTTTCATGCTCAGTTCATCACACATGTGCCTGTCCCCGTCAGGAATCGAGCCCCCGCCTGGCGGTTGGTCGGTCTAGTTAGGCATGTACGCTAGTCACTCGACTAACGATGCTGTCAAGGGTAGATTTAAATTAGAAGGGCCACAAATGTTTGACGTATAGTGGAATTAAACCATAGTATTATATTAAAACACATGTAATAAAAATAAAGAAGAATGAATTCTGTATAATGAAGTTGTTAAAAAATGGGTGCAGGCGAATATTTTAAATTTATTCTCTAAATTTGGCAGTAAAATAATTTATATAATATTTGTCTCTCTGTCATTATCATGACAGCGATTTTGTTGGTATTTACTTTTGAAGGTAAATACTTTTTTATCTCACTCACTAAAGAGGTTGCCTTCACGGCATGTGTAAAAAAAACGAGATGTGTAAAATCTAAATGTAAACTGAGCTATTATTGATTAAGGAGTTGTTTGATTCACTCATTAAAAAGTCACCAAATAACTTTAAACCCAGAATGTCAATCAAATCAAGTCAATTGAAAACGGGTCATTTTCATAAACATATCATTACGTTTCTGTGGTCCCGGGTCCAAATCCCGGGTGGGCAACAAAAAAAATTGAGTTTTTCCAATTTTCTAATAAAAAAAAGTTGCTCGGGAATGGACATGTGCCCGGTTGATGATAGGGTCAAAACAGATCTTTTTTATACAAAATGTGTTTACGGATATTTTTTATAAATGTACGGATTCGACACGATACTGGGATGGTTATTTACTGGCATTACAAACAAACACATGAGATAAATGGTAAAAAGACTCGAATGGTGGAAAAAATCTTTACAAACTCAAGACTGGGGTGTTCAGATTCCTTCGATGGTAAGTCTAGCTATTTATTTCATGAGAACATGGTAGAAAGCTTACGTTGTATTGGCTTGTATGTGTGTGATTTGATTGGTGCTTTTATTTCCTACTTTTCGTTTGTATGTGCCAATTTCATGTTTTGGTTTCGAAGGGTAATTTACACAAGTAGCTTAAAGTACCAGCGTAAGTTACAGCCTTACAGCCTTACAGCCTTAAGTTTAGTAATTATTTTTTTTATATCATATTGGAAGGCAAACAACTAGACGGATTTCCTAATGGTAAGAAATTCACGATGCCTAGAGACACCAAAGGTGGTACGCACCATGCGTTGCCAACCTTAGGCCGGGATGTCAGGTCTCGAGTAAAAGTAAGTTTACCGGCTACCATACCCTCAAAACCGGAACACGTCATGACGTTATGGCGGCAGGAATGTGTAAGGCGATTGTACCAATCTTTTTTTTTATGATAGTGGAAGGCAAACAAGCAGACGGATTTCCTGATGGTAAGAAATTCACGCCGCCTAGAGACACCAAAGGTGGTAATGGTGCGTTGCCAACCTGAGGCCGGGATGTTAGGCCTCGAGCAAAATTAAGTATACCGGCTACCTTACCCTTCGAACCGGAACACGTCATGACGTTATGGCGGTAGAAATAGGTAAGGCGGTGGTAACAATCCGGGCGAGTCGCTGCTAAACTCTACCACCTAGTCAGATGTCACGGTTTTAGTGACCCTGAGCCTATGCTCGCCTTTTACGAGTTACCTAGTAGGAAGGCAGATAGTATATTCTGCAAAGGATCCGGACCAACACGGGGTTGACATGCCAATTTTTGATAGTAGGCGAAGTATTCATACGAGTATACATGCGCTATACGTCCTAAATATATATCGAAGTCGTCCTTACGAAATATTTATAAAAAATATATGTCTTTAGTTTTAGAAGAAACAGAGCTCATACTTATTTAAAAGGGCTTAGAATAGACGAATATTATTTTCTGTAGACATATCTTCAATAGGAAATAATGTAATTAATTTTGTTTTGTAAAGATGGTAACTTCAACAGTTTTTTGAGTAAGTTTTCTATCCATCAAAATTTGATTATTTGTGTTTTGATTTCCAAACTTACCTAACGATTTTGTGATATATTAGTCCACAGAAAAAAGTTATTTTTAACTATCCGCTCGGAGTTTTGGCGCAATCGAGAGAAAAGATAGTGGAAGTTTTTTCAAAATTATTGAATTTCGTGTTTATATTGAGTGAAATTAGTCAATTTTAGTGGCATTTTGTATGATTTTGTTCAGTGAAAGTGCACAAATGAAATAATCATGAAGAAATTAGCATATCATATATTACCTTGTTGCCGCCAAATCTCCTTACATGAGGTTGTGTAATGAGGCTGCCGCTTTACCCAAGAGCCTGACATGATTTACTGACGACTTATGACTAATGACTAATTATAATTGGTTAAAATTGATATTAAATTTGATGCAAATTTCTACTTGACGAATGGCAAAATACTAACGTGAAGGCCAAAACTTAAAGAAAGAACTATCTGCTCAAAGTTCTAGTTTTAGACATTCGTGAGGAAAATTTAGCATATTTGGAACGCATAAAGCCACAGACCCAGTATTTCTACGACATTTCTAACATTACCTGATGTCTATAATATAATACACAAGAATCGAAATCCAATAAATCCACATAGTCGGACAACGTCTAATAATGTACTAAAGGTTTGGCTATAAATATACCAAGAATGAATTACTTTGCCATTCTGTGATGGTGATTGGCTAGAAGCCAAACCTGTCACCATATTGTATAATTTAAGGGACATTATGTTTAAAATAGAAATAAATCAAAGATTCCTCTTTTTTGCTCGAAAAAATTTTTAGATTACTTTTTCGATCTCTCTTTTCAACCATATTGATATGGAATATTTATCTTACATTTGAGAGATAAGCAAACTAGTACACGGCTGCCCTGATAATAAGAGCAAACCGTGGCCTACAGAGACCATAGATGGCTTGTGCCTTTGTGCGGAATGTTTGGCGTATTTTTCAAGTCATTCTGCCATAAAGTCATTATGGCTGCAGAAAAAGTTAGGGCGGTAGATTCCTACCCGGGAAAGTTTTTGCATAGCATTACTACCAGTAATATCTAATTACACCAAAAATCACCTCCTATTATGCCTGGCAAAGGCAAATGGTCTGTTCTAAGTGAACTCGGTAAACCCGGACCAATACTAGGGAATACGAAATGCCAGTAGTGTATAATACTCGTATAAATAGTGACTCTAGAGTAAGCGGGTTTGTCGGCTATTCTAAATTCTAATACGTAATACAATAGTATCGAATACTAAACACGAACATGAACGTGAACATGAACATGAACATAAACATGAACATGAAAATGGGCAAAGACATGAACATAATATTAATAATATTAATTTACCTGAGTAGCCTCTTTAGTTAGTTTATCTGACTCAAATTCTCTCTTGGTCTGTATAGTCAAAGCAGACTGAAGTTCAAGAAGAATAGTTCCTCTAAATCTCGACCAGCCAGGCTCAAGCTTCTCTGCTATTTCCAGTAGTTCATAGCAAATATCTATCTTTCGTTTCATCAGATGGTCTGGTAGTTCTGTAATGGATTAATGAATAATTTTATTTATTTATTTAAATTTACAAATACTTTACAATGGGTGCCTTAATGCCATACAGCATTCTCTATCAGTCAGTCATACATACTTATGGGGGTACAGAAATACATTGTCATAAATAAAATTAAGTGTGGATTTAAAAATACATTTTCTTAGGAATTTAAAATTATAAATATGCGAAAACGTGACAGTGATCTGACACTGTGACTATTTGCACTGGTAGTTTTGTTAAATTATAATCATGAAATTACAATTATGAATTCGTGAAACTAAATCGCATGTTAGTTGAGTCAGAGATTGATGTGCTGTGTTGAGTATGCAGCGTAACGTGGAAAGATCTCACTAAGAATCAGTACAGATGTTAAAAATGCTCCGATACGTAGTTAGATTGCATAAGTAATTAAAGTGAAAAAAAGCACCTAAGGAATATCTTAGGATTTTTTTCAGTTTTTATACTACGTACTATGGTCATGTTTCACATAAACGGACAAACTATGTAGGCATCATAAAATATCGTGGAACCAAATGCGTGTTCCAATAAAATCACTATCAGGAATGCTGAATATCTTTCGAAAAACAATAGTAGGAGATTGTACCTTAGGTTTGTCGTGGAATAAACCAAATTCGGACGTTGATGATTGGCAAAACATAAATACCAAGAATTCTTAATTTTAACTACTGATGACTCGTACCTATGACATTTCGCTTTACAAAATTTATTTTTAGTGATTAAATATAAAGTGTTCGTTTACCTAGGTCCGTATACTTTTCAAGGTACAAAATAAAACTCAAGCCGATTGCTGTACAGATTTAAAGGTGCTTTCATCAAAAAACTGAAACTGTATTGACTTTTCTGCCACTAACATCATCACCATTCACCAAAATCATTAATGATCACTTAAATCACCCGGTTTTTTACCTTCAATATCACAAAGTTGCTTCCTTTAATATCTCAGCCATTTTAAGACAGGTTAATTATAACCATCTTTGGAGCTTACAGAAACTGAGTTGTTTTCAGGAGATCCCTCTGCTTTACTTTCCAATATCGTAAAAAACTTTTAGGAAGTAACTTATGGGTAATTTATTTTTTTATTTAAATTCGTGCACCGTGGAGTACAAAGGTGGACTTCATGCTACATGGCATTCGCTACCAGTCAACCGAATTTTATTTGAAAGGATAATTAAATGGGGTGCGTAGAAAAAATACTTTTACTAAACATTTGTAAAAATACCTATTTAAACCTTATTTTAGGTGGCAAAATAAATACATAACAAAACAATTCAATAATAGTATTACTATTGACGCTTAAAACTAATGACGCTTATTCGATAAAACAAATTAAATACAGCTTGCAATGTATTTGTCCTAGATCTTATTAAACATTACAAAGTAACTGTTCTGCTTGTCATCACTAAAATAAAGTTTGTATTAATAGATTCGGGAGATATCAACCAGGATTTCCCAAGTGGTTATAACCACCATAGTTGAAGTCTACCACTTCTCTTGTTATTCTCAAATCATGATATTATTAAAGTATCTGCAATTTCCAATTGCAAATATTACGTACTTTTTTATTTTTAGCATAAGTGCTAAAGAATTCTAGTTTAATTTAAAACTAGCTGCGCCCCGCGGTTTCACCCGCGTAAGTCCCAATCCCGCGGGAACTCCGGGATAAAAAGTAGCCTATATGTTATTCTGGGTCTTCAGCTACCTACATACCAAATTTCATCGTAATCGGCTTTGTAGTTTTTGCGTGAAAGAGTAACAAACATCCATACATCCATACATACAAACTTTCGCATTTATAATATTAATAGGATAGGATTAAACAGTATTGATACTTAGTTTTTGCCTATTTATAAAATGCACAAAATTTTACTGGTTTTTATAGTAAGGTTTATTTTTAGATTATTTTCATTCAGCAATTCTGAGAATGCTCAAACAGATGTTTCCTCTATCAAAATACTTTTACTTTTAAATTTAATGACCAGGGTGAGATTATAATGTTTTTAGTATGGGTAGACTATACGACAAGAACATAAGAAAAACTTATTTGTCCTTTTAAGATTGTACAGAAGATTTGAAAACAAAATGACGTACCTGTTAACATGTACCCTTTGTAGTTTCCATAAATCTGCATAAGTGCTAATTTGGCCTGAATTACTAAATGATTCGCAGGGTGGAGAGTGGCTGCATATTTATTAATAAAATCTTCATATCCTTTAGGACTGTGTTTGTTTATTCTGTTAAGTTCTTGTTTTAAAACTTCATTACCCGACAACATTTGCCGACTTTGAATGACATGATTACATTTCTCACATTTCCATGGTGCAGATTCATCTAAAGGATCAGTTGAAACAAGCATAGCTCCTTCAAATAAGCCATGATTTGTGAAGGGTCCATTGCAAATTGAACAGTATATGTTTCCTAAATGAGTTCCTAGTTCAGTGGGATCTTTACACCTATCACATTCACAATCAAAACATTTGTTTATTCTTATATGTTTCCTCCTATCTAAAGTACCCCATAGTGTTTGTGTATATGTTGCTGTAATCATTTCTCCTTTGGCAATTGGAACTGTTGCTATGAGGCCTAAATTATCATCATCCCCTAAGAATATATGTCTAGTGTTAGGCTTACACTCATGGTTCATCATTGACGCTGTCACGTAAATACCACGTAGTTTTTTTATCCCATCATGAGATCTTACTTCAAACGAATTTGTATCGAAAATGGAAGCTACTTTCAAAATTGTTTCTTCATCAAATGGTAAATTAAGGACATGTATTATAAATGTCACCAGATTAGCTTTTAGGACCAGATATAAAGGCGTGTGTCTTCTGTCTTCAAGATGGGATTCTAAACTTAAGACATTCTCAAATTGTTTTGGATTTGACTCCTTAAGCAGTAATACTCTAAGTGGAGCAATAATACAATATGCGGCTTCAGCTTTATCTGGGCGTTCATATTTAATATCACATTTATACTTCATTCGAGTCATGATTTCACATTCTGGCTTATGGACTTCAGCGTTTTCGCAAACTAAATCACACATTGGCCAGTTACACTTAGAACATTTATAGAAGTCCAATTTATCAGGAAATTGAACAGGTTCTAATTTTTTGCCACAGGCCAAGCAATGTGGAGTGCAGGCCATTTTTGGACCGATCACTGCTGGTTTTTCTCTTAAAATCATTTCTCCTTGTTTGATATCTCGAGTTGCTACCATGTGCCTTCCTGAAGTATCGGAAAATTGGATTTTGAAAGCACGGCATTTTGACTTATGTCCTTCACGCCATCCGATTTTTTGATGAGCTTTTGAACAGTAGTATACTAGTTTGCATCCTCCACACGTTTGATTAGCTGGCGCCTGACAAACATCACATACTGGAATTTCACGCCTGACATAATCCATTTTTGTTTTATTGGAAGCGAGAGATTTTAGGGCGACCAGACGCCCGTCCCGCTGCGTTCCTTACACAATACTCGTCCAAAATAGATAGCAGTAATTATCAGACTACTAAAAGCATGTAGCTCGTGCCAACTAATTGAAAAATTACAAAACTCGTGTCTCTGTTTAATAACCCTGTATTTCACACGAATGATGATAATTGAGAGATAATGGTAATCCTCTTATAGCAAAATCTGTAGGTGTATCAGATAAGGATACAGATAAGAGATACCCACTTTACAGGAAACTTCACTAAAGCCCGGTGAAGTTGCAAAATCTCGCGGTTAGCAACATATTAGCCAATTCAAAAAGAAAAAAGAAACTTCAGATTAGTTCGCTAAATTTTCGTTACCTTTAAGTATGTCATCCAAGTTTTGTTTAGAACCTGCCTAAACCTACTTATTTCATATTTTTAAATATTGTATATTACTAAGACTAACATGTTAGTAATAGCATAAATAAGAACGTCTGTCTGTCTGTATGTTACCCTTTCACGGTTAACCGTACAAACGACTTTAATGAATATTTATATTCCTATATTCAAGAATGGTGTAGACACCTTTACCTTTTTACTTTATCTTACCTTTTTACCTTATCTTACCTTTTTCATAAATTTACTCGTCTGTAATCCTGAACGGGGAATAAAGTTTTATATATAGAAGTCAAAAGTAAACAGCACGTAACATATTTTTTTTCAATTTACTTAAGCTTGATTGGCCGTTGTGATCATTACTTATCTTTAACCTTTTGGTAAATTGTATTTATACCAAGATATAAAAATGAATTCCCAATACTCTTGGTCATCGCATCACGCGTAAACGATTCCAATTCCTCTAATTTTTTTCTTGTGTTAACTGTTGTCAGGTGGTTTTTGTGAAAAAATAAACAATATTTATAGTTAGCACAACGTTTGTTGGTTCAGCTGGTCTTATAGATAAAAAATAATTCCTATTTCCCTTGGTCATCGAAATACGTCTGAACGGATGTACCGACTTAACCTAATTCTTTTTTAGTTGTGTTAAATATTGTCAGAAGTTTCATATAAAAAAAAAAACAATATTCGTAGGACAGAACAACGTCTCAGTTAGTAATATATGACAACAATAATTTAAAAAAATCTTATCTCAAGATGATTACTCAGTTGGTTAAAATATTGGTAAAAGAGTTTTCTAAAAATTAATAAACATTTTTCCCCCATGTTTCCAGCATCAGAATAATTCTAAAAAACTGTTACTGTTGCAAATTATCGACACAGGGTGTAATAACTCAAGCGGCTATGTTTATTTTAGTGTAATAAATCATACGGGATCACAAATCCGTTTCAAGTGACGCAAGAAGAAATATCGCTTCCGCCAGCGGACTAGTCTGAAAGCTCCGTGCGCGCGCGCAGTGTGCTTCGGGCAGCGTGCTTAATGGTTTTACGTAACAGAAGTTAAAGTTTACTTTGAGTTCATTAGTTAACCTTCACATTTGGGTAAGTTGCCAATGTAACATATCCTTTTAAATAGTTGTTCAAACTTTCAGACCTTGTTCAGTACATGTAGTTAATATAAACTATAAGGTCCTTTTAAAATAGGTGTTCAAATTTTTAGACTGTGTTCAGTACATGTAGTTAAAGATATCCACGAGAAAAATTATGTGATTATAATGGGTTTTTTTTTCATTTAATGAATAAGCACATATAGAATGAAATAATCCTTTAACTTAATAACCATTGAGGATAGGGATTCTTTGCTGAAAACGTATCAAATATTAAGTATTTTTCCTAGTTTTTCTTTATTATTTTGAAATGTACATGGTTATTCCACATGCCGGAAAAGAAAATAAAATTAAACAAGTTATTTTTTCTGTGATTATCTTTTGTTAAGTTTTCTGAACAGTGAACACTGTCCATAAATTTGATCACCTGTTTTGGAGGGACGATAGATATAAATATAAATAAATAAATATAAAATTATTATTGTTCCATTGATAACTAGAATAGGTTTCATATGTTTTGAAAATTTTAGTTTAAATTAAAATCCACTTAAGGGAGAGACTCGTATTACGTCACATTAAAATATTAGGTTCATTATTATTGTAATAAATTTTTATACACTGTATATCCCAAGTTGTTGAGCATTCTTTTTATGTTTGGTTTGCTGGTGAAAATCTCATCTAGAGATAACATCGTCTTTTGTATGTAATGTATAAAACATTTTATTCAGTTTTTACCGTTTCATGAATACAGAGTGAAAGAAAAGAAAAAAGGGTTTACACGTTCCATGAAGTTCAAGTTATTCGTGAAATATCTCTTGTTTATAGAAAGTTCCAATTCTGTCTAGAGTCTCGGATTTTGAAAACCTTATTAACAGCAACAATTTCGTCTAGATTGGAACACAACAATGACGTGCAAAGACGTTATGGCGACAGGGTAAGTAAAGGAGAGCCAATCAGTGGAAATCTTTGTATCCATTCAGGTGTAGGTATATATTTCTGGGTGTTATAAAATCTATTTATATAAAAAAACTTTTTCGCGCTTGAATGGATGGACCAATGTTACTTATATTTTTTTTGTATTCTAAATTAAAGATCATATAATGACAAAAACCGGGAAATAATCAGAGAAAATTTAAAAACCACACTTCAAATTTGTCCATACAAACTGTGTTAATGCTTTTAATGTCAAGTGATATGAAGTTTACCGGATCAGCTAGCTTATTTATATATTATGTAAGATTCGTGGACTTACCCTTGGCACAAGCATATGATTTTGCTAATTTTGAGCAAAATACTACGTAATAATAATAGTAACGTATTTTGGGGTATTTCCCCGTATTGGTCGGGGTCTTCTAAGTAAAACACCGGTCACAGGAAAGCAACGCAGCTGTAACATCTGTGGTGTTTATAGGCAACAGTTATTTCTTAACATCAATAGAGCCTAGTGCTTGTTCGATTATCTGTCACACAAAACCCAAATTGGAGATTAAAATAATTACTATAATTTGTTAACATACCTATTTAACTATACCATGGTGACCGAACTCATTATAAAGTAATCAGTCTGAGATATACGTATAGATCGACCTCGACATGTAGATCTCTTTGACATATATTTCAACTTCGATATTCGAACCTTGACCCATTAACTGGCAAATTCTTGACGTTTGCCAACTGCTATTAATATTTCACATATCGTTTTCATGTTACGCGTATATAAGCATAACTAACCAGCGGGGCTATTCAGTATCTTTTTAGTGACGATCACTGGGTAAAGTGTACATCAAATAGCTGTCAAATGACGTGTTTTATATTTGCTATCTCTTGTTACCAACAGATATTCTTACAATGGAGATAGCAAATACAAAACACGCCATTTAAATAAATAAATATCCCTGGACACATTAAACAAATTGAATGTGTGCTTGTGTCATGGGTGATAATCAACGATTCTAATACATAGAAATAATTAAACAAATACCAGAATAAATTTAACAAACACCCCGACCCGGAAATGCAGACATCTAAATGTTCATCTCACAAATGCCTGCTCCCGTCAGGAATCGAACCCGAGTCTCGCAGTTGGACTGTGTAGGCGTGTACGCTAGCCACTGACTAATGAGGCGGTCGGTTTGACAGCTATTTGACGTACTGTTTACCCAGTTATCATAACTAAGAAGATATAATACTGAATAGCCCCGCCATAGATGTAGGATGTAAGCCCTGCAGAGCTTTGACATTTTCGTTTAATTTGAAGTACAGTTTTTTAATGCATTAATTATCTGTAGTTTTAACAGAAATTCCTGTATAGGTATTATACTCTTTGAACAGAAAGCACTTCGTAACATTGGTATATTATTATACTCTTTGTTCGTAACGTACCCCTTAGACATTTAAGATTATCATGAAATAATTCTTAAACATTTTATGCTTGAAAATAAAAATTAAGGGCGTAAGATTGATACAACTAATATAAAATGCAAAATTGGATGGATACGGAGAGACCTAGGTTGACATTTCATGATAAAATCGGTTTGGAGTTATCCAAAGGTGGTGTCAAGTCTCTGGAAGCGGCATGTTTGTATAAAAATCGGCATTCGGGAGTGAATATGTGGAAGTTAGGAAGGTGTGTAAAAATCGTTACACTTGACACTTAACACTCTTTGACTACTCCGTAAAGGTCTTGCCGTGAAGAAATGTACGTATGTAAGTGACAGGATTACAAGTCAGCGGCTTTTCTGATGGAAAAGAAAACATTACATTTTGACACTATTGACACTACAGCTGTGATATCTAATGCAATAATTGCGAAAAATCAACGTTACCATCCGCGCTAGCAGCTGCACAGAACTATATCTCCCCGGATATGACGAAACGAATGTCACAGTCACAAGAGATTTTAATAGTGCGTCGTAAGCTGTCTTACCTTATTGGAATTTGGTGCACGATAGTATCGAGCACTGACGTGATGGCGGTTGAAAGAGGTGTATGTATGTAAAAGTGTAAAAAACAGACGATCACTCGTTGCGAGTTGTGTACGTGACACCAGGACATACGGCATATTTCATTGAAATATGAAATTTTATATTGATACTAGCTAGTAGCTGACCCAGCAAACTTCGTATCGCTTGACATTAATGCTTAGACAGTAGCGCAGACTGTCGGATCCGATGTGAAACATTCTAAAATCAACTACTACTTATTATTAAAAAAATAATTAAAAAAACATTTTCCAGTGGACCCAATTGTGAATCTAAACCATTCTCGAATTCCCTAGAACACATATAAAAAGTTTCATCGACATCGGTCCAGTCTTCTAGAAGGAGTTCAGTGACATACACACTCACAGAGGAATTATATATATAAAGATGGCGACATATTTTTATAGGTTATAGACAGTGACCACGAGTTGGATTTATTAAGAGTTTAAGACGACTACTACTCGATGAACCAGTAAGATGCGGAGCTAGGATACACAATATAAATTTATAGGTAGACCTGCGTAGCTACGTTAAAGTTGCGAATCTATATAAGTAAAAAGAGGCAGACTTTGTCAGCGTGATTATATTTTTTTAATATGGACGAATTGTTTTCTATGATCAGGAAGTCTGTTTGCTTGTTTCCCTTCTATAAACTTGAGTTAATTAATTTAATTTAGATAAAGTAAGTAGTGAAATGATAATGGGCAGGTAGGTTAGACCTTGTAATTACAGCAAATCAGAAATGTTTTAAAAGTGTTGGGTATTTGATAGGGAAATCTAAAACTACATTCATCAAAATTTGAGTATGAGATCACCTGTCTTGCATTTATGGCTTGCATTTAACACTAGCTGACACGGCGAATTTTGCTAAAATTTAATGAACTAACATTGACTGCAAATAACAGTTTGTATAAAAAAGTAATGATTTTCTTGTCCTTTTCCCTGATTTTCTTTCTACAGGAACTTTCTTTGTGTACGTCTACGAATATAAAGTATCTTCACGCCCTTATCCCCGAAGAGGTAGGCAGAGGTACAACCAGAGCCTTTACCATGAGTTTGTATAGATTACTTTCAGTAAGTTACGTGTCGAAATCTATGACACTTTTGGTCTAAAAATGTGTTTCTCTTAGTTACCAATAGGAGGCGCTGTTCAAAGTTTTCATACAAATAATTTACAGAGACGGTAGCGAGTATAGTAAATTTGACAGGCCGTAAACTCATGGTAAGGGCTCAGGGCACCCACGACTAGCCGAAGATACCAAGTCCCATAATGTGATAGGAGGCAAGCCTATCGCCAACCGGGCACTTTCACCAGTCCCGACCAACATTTTGTTTTTTTTATTAGAAAATTGGAAAAACCCAATCTTCTTTTTGTTGGCCGACCTGGGATTCGAACCCGAGACCTCATGCAGTCAAGTCCAACACCCGGACCACTCGACCACAGAGGCGATATAAAGAAAAACGAATATAAAGAAAAAAAATGTCGAACTGCTCAAACCGTTCTTGAGTTATAATGTCGTATTTTAAGGTTTTTTATTTAGCTGTAATCTGTACATATAGATAATATTTACATTTTATTTTTAGAAAAATGGGGCAAGATACTAAAGCGCCGTTACCGTATGAAGTAAGTAAATAAAGTGCCATCTATTAATAAGATAGCGTACTAAAATAGTTACATCTTCACTCAGGATGCCAGAATGTTAACAACCAGTTTAAATAATAGTTCATTTTTTTCACACTAGGTGCCTCACTGACACAGATTTAAAAGTAAGTCAGTACTAAGAAGAGGTAGTGATCATCATAAAAATAGAGCACTTAAATGTAATTTATCCCAATAAGTATATTATAATTCATAAACTTAAATATACTTTGTAAAAACTTCGATATGATGAACAACCTGCCGTCCAATAAAATGTCCAACCTCCAAAAACTTAAAGTTTACACTACCTCCCTACCTACCAGTACCTACTGTACTTCTTGTCCCGTGCTATAAAAAGTGAGTAGACTTTAGTGACGAATAAATGCGTTAACTTTATTTGAATAGTCATGAGTCACAGTTAAAGAATGTGCAGTCGCCTGCATCAGTCTTTGTTGGACTAAGGTAATAAGGTATTGGCCCAACCATTTAGCACACATGTGGATGTGTGTGGTAGTTGGTGCAATATGTAAATAGTGACCCCTGGAGCCCCTCTGTACATTGGCCCAACTTGACCTTGACCTTTTGTGACAACTAACTATTTACCGACTGGTCATAAATAAGGGCCAAATTTTTATCTTTTTACTCGCACGGATTGGTACCAGTGTAATATCTAGATTACACCCCCATAGTGCCTAAGCTCTCCATTGGGGTATTTTTTTATCTCACTGTACCTACACTTAATACTACATTACAATATTTGGTGATGTTGTCGTCACATTTCTATTCCTTATCGTTCTAATTGGCTACGCTTAGCTTTGTAATCCAGCGTCATGTTGGCAACGCACCATGTCTTTTGGTGTCTCTAGGCGGCGGGAATTTCTCACCATCAGGAAATCCGTCTGCTTCTTTGCCTTCCAATATCATAAAAAAGCTATGTCTCATGTCATTAAAGCTTTCCTCTTCTAGGTTCGTTGTAGTGAAGAACTTGGGCGTTATTTATTAGCATCCAAAGACCTATCACCAGGAGATGTGGTGATATCGGAGTTACCCCTTGTGTACGGACCCAAGGGGATGCCAGACCCAGAAGCCTCCATGCCGTGTGTAGGCTGCTACAAGCCGGTGTTTACTGATGTTGGGGAGAGATGCTCTAGGTGACTCCACCTATAAATCTTTAAAATAATAACAGTAATCGTAATTAAAGATTCTACACGACTAAATAAATAAATACCTTTGAACAATTTACACAAACTGAATCTGAACAGAAAGTACACAAATAGTTTGCTTGTTTTATCAATACCCAGTCAACGATAGATACTAACTATGAAGGAATACTCACCGATTTGGCTAATTCTTTTTTTATTGTATTTGTTATTACCAGGAGAAGGTTCTTACGAAAAGAAAAACCGGGAAAGTTGCAGAGAAAATGGGAAAAACAACATTTAAATTTTTCCCCATACAAACTGAACGGGTGGAACGAACTTCGTTGGAGCAGCTAGTTTAAAATATATAAAAATCTCGTGTTAATATCTTTGGAATAACTTCTAGAACTATAAAACGATTTTAATCCAATTTTGCATGTTTAAATAAAAAATCGCAAATTGTACCTATTTTTTTTAACCATTTTCCACCAAATAGTTTATACGTTTAATACAGTTTTGATGATCAAAAAACAAAGCTATCCACTAGTGGTAGAATGCAGTGCAGCAACTTGCCCGGGTAGGGATCTACCATCTTACATATTATACTATCGGGAGGATAGAGTACCCAGTAAACTTTTTATGATGTTAGGTTTTAGGATGTTAGGTTTCAAGCAAAAGTAAATTTACCGGCTACTTTACCCTTCGAACCGAAACACGTCCATGGTAAGAACTGAAGTTATGGTGGCAGGTGTAGGTAAGGTGGTGGTATCAATCTAGACGAGTCGCTCCGAAACTCTACCACCTAGTCAGATATCAAGGTTTTAGTGACGGTAAGCCTATGCTCGCCTTTTACGAGGTGCCTGGCTAGAAGGCAGATGGTATGTTCTGAAAAGGAGCCCAGACCAACTCGGGGAAAAGACTAGCGCAATACGCCTGACATCCAAGCCCCAGGGCAGCAGCGCACCTATATTATCTATGGTGTCTATAGGTCAGAGGAGCCGTGTGTCTATTTCTGCCACATAAAAAAAGCGAATCGTCGGTTCTTGACACAAGCAACGTGACCATGATTAAGTCCAGCTTAATGACATATTGCTCAATTTTATACCAACGTCTTTACTGTCTTCGTCGCTACAACATCAGTGCTCGTCACAGTCTTATTTCCGTTAAAAACGTAGTCGGTCAACTTACCAATAGGACTACCAACCAGTACCAGGTAGGAAACGCTCCATTATCACTTTCATGTTATAGGCAACACGTATTTCTTATCATCAAAGAGTCCATCTAAGTGGATTGTTTAACTTGTGGGTATTATGACCGCCACATCCTTAAATCTCATTTATCTGCTGGTTTTACGTTATTTAGAAGGTAGTTTGTGTCAATCTTAAACAGGTTATTCATATTCCAGATGCGGCTGGCCGGTATGCTCTGGCAACTGTCCTGGACTAAAGGATCCAAGGTATCATGGGATAGAATGTGAGATCTTAAGCACTCGTCCTGAATGTGTCCTTGATGATATGGCGGATTATTATAGGTAATTATCCTACTATTAATAATAGTAAAATACAAAAATTTGCGAGTATGTATGTATGGATGGTTGTTACTCTTTCACGGATTTGTCTGAAATTTGGAACACAGATAGATTGTTACTTGAATTAACATATAGGCAACTTTTGATCCCGATCGCACAGCGAGTTTCTGTGAAAACACGGCCAAAGGCCAAACAGCTAGTAGTATAACGAACGATGATATTCATCGTTCTGAATGTAACAAACCAGTGGCTTTTTTTTGTTAATTTCGCGATTTTTTGCAACTTCACCGAGCTTTAAACCAGTGGCTAGAGGATTTGCAGCCAGGTCAAGAGGCCTACGCCTTGGCCGGATTCGTGCAACTGTTTTATGTATTTCTGCTGTTATAAAATCATTTCTCGCTATTGTTATCTTTAGCCTTGGACTTCAACGTTTGAAGGGATAACACAAGAATGTACCTCAGACTTTTATAACAAGAAAGTAGACGCACTTTCCCTAAATGCAACGTCGAGTAACTTTATTTCGCCATTGTAGTCACCTCTGTGGTCTAGCGGTTCAGTTATTGGACTTGACTGCATGAGGTTCTGGGTTTGAATCCCGGGTCGGGCAACGAAAGAAAATTGGGTTTTTCCAATTTTCTAATAAAAAAAATGTTGCTAGGAAAAGGATATGTGCCTATTTGGCGATAGGCTTGCCACCTATCACATTGTGGGACTTAGTGTCTTCGGCTAGTCGTCGGTACCCTGGTTGTGCCTCTGCCTACCTCTTGGAGGAAATGGGGGTGAAGATACTTTTTAGTCGTACTCTGTGATTAAAATAACCAATCGTATTAATCTACCAAATGTATCTTAATATTTTATTAGCGTTTTAACCTTTAACATAAGAACTTTTCATAATAGATGTACATTTTTTAAGCAATGTTCTGTACAACTAATAAACAAAATCACATAAAAATAACCAGATTGAAGTGGATTTGGTTTTGAATATTACGATTTTGTCATTAGTATGATTGAATACAGAACTCATTTATTTAACACCATTAAACTAAAAACCAAAATTCATTTTAATCATGACATATAATACTAGCTTTCACTCCTGGCTTTGTCAGCTTAGCAAGCCACATGTTTTTTTAATAAATTGTAGCCTGTTATTCCGATGTACAAACTTTATTTCTGTAAAGTTTCATATAGATCCGTTAAGTAGTTTGTTCGTGAAAGTAACAAATATACATCCATTCTCACAAAATTTCGCATATGTAGTACTAGCTGTTGCAACTAGGATTGTCCGCCTAGTTAATGGTCCCACAGGAACATTTTTTCGGGACAGAAAATATCCTTTACGTTAATCCAATTACCTTCTATATGGGTGCCAGATTTCATGAAAAGCATGCAGTTTTGCATGATATTAATAGGATTCATAATATAAATAGGATTGGTAGGGGATTTTATATGTAGATGTATTGTATTAAGTGTATTAAATACTGATCAATAATTTGCACACAAAACCATTTTTATTTAAGAAGACGTCTCTCTTAACGTATCGTGTCGTCTTGGACTCGGATATTTTTATTAATAAAAATGTACCTACTATTTTTCAGACACGATTCCTTGCTTCCTCTACGGTGTTTACTTTTACAAAGTACGGAACCTGAAAAGTGGAAAAAAGTTCTGGACATGCAGTCTCATATGGAAAGCCGAATGCCAGGAACTGAAGCATACGAGTAAGTATTTTTAACCGAGTCCAAAATAGGAGAAGATTTTCAATACTTCGCGTCTGTGTGTTTTTTGTTACGTGATTTTCTAATAGCTTAATTCTTTGTTTTTTTAGAAAAATAGGTAATGATTTTGAAGTTGTCCCATATTAATTTTATTATGATCCGACTAGCGGTTTTTTTTATTTATACTTAATAATGTATACATTTTCCACTGATTTCCACAACGTGGTAACTAATGTTAAATTTGTGGATAAGTAAAGTACATAACTTTAATAGTTAGATTTTGCAGTTATACTGCGCTTCATTATTACTTTTTTACCATGTCATATAAGTGTAAGACGGTCTCAACATCTATCTATAATATAAAAGTGAATCGCAAAATGTGTTGGTAAGCGCATAACTTTCGAACGACTGCACCGATTTGGCTGATTCTTTTTTTGTTGTGTTAGTTATTATCAGGTGAAGGTTCTTATGAAGTGAAAAGCCGGGAAAATTGAAAGGAAAATGTGAAAAATAATACCTCATTATTTCTCATACTGAACGGGTGGAACGAAGTTCGCCGGGATAGCTAGTTTTACATAAAAACTTGTTTCATGGGAATGAGTCTTAACTTAATGTTTTTTTTTTTGTTTCAGAGAAGCCGATGAATTCATCGTTGAATATCTCATAAATAATTTTATTAAGAAGCTTAAACCGAACATCAAAAGCAAATACTTAGAGGAAGTCTCAAAAGAGCTTATTCATAGAATCTGTGGAATTATAGACACAAACGCTTTAGAAATACGTTTACCCAGCGGTTCTGAATTAAACGCTCTGTACTTCAATACATGCTTAATTGAACACAGCTGTATACCTAATACAAAGCATACATTTAAAGTGAACACTAATGACAAAAATTCACAATATGAGATAACTGTAAAAGTTGTTGTACCAATCTCAAAAAGTAATCATATTTCAACTATGTACAGTCATGCTTTGTGGGGCACTCAAGCTAGAAGGCAGCATTTAAAAGATACTAAGTATTTTTCATGCAAATGTGAAAGATGTAGCGATCCTACTGAACTTGGAACTTACTTAAGCGCAATGAAATGCATTGGGTATGATAATAAACCGTGTGATGGAATACATCTTCCTGAAAATCCCTTAGACGATGAAACAGATTGGTCTTGTAATAAATGTCCAGTTAAAGTAAATAATTCGCAGGTAAATATGCTTGTTTCACAAATGCAAAATGAGGTTGACAATGTGCAAATGATGGGCAGTTCTGTAACAATGCTGGAAAACCTTTTGTGTCGTCTGTCGACGTTTTTGCACCCCAACCATTATCATCTTTATTCCATCAAACATTCTCTAGTTCAGCTATATGGAAGACAACCAAGTTACATGTCCGAAGAAATTTTGGATAAGAAAATCATGATGTGCAAAGATCTGATCCAAATCACAAAAGCACTGGATCCAGGCAATGCACGTCTCAGTCTTTATATCGCGGTTTTGTACCATGAACTTCATTCAGCTTTAGTTCAAAAATCTTCAAAAGCAAAAGATGGTATTGTTAAATCCGATGAAGAAATAAAAGGATTACTTGAGCAATCTAACACCTCGTTGGAGCTAGCATTAAATTCTTTAAAAGACGACGTTGAAGAAACTTCTGGTAAAAATTTGTATCGTGTTCTTGAACAAAGTAAAATGGATTTGGATAGGTTGTGTAAAAAGAAAAATGTAACAGTCCAATAATTTAATTAATACGCAACAATAAATACCTATTTTAAAAATAAAACAAATTATGCTTAAACCTTAAGACTATTATCACAGCTTTTTATTAGAAAAATTAATGTAGCTTCACAAATCAATATAGTTTAAAATATTACAAGACTGATTGTTGTAAATGACTGTATTTAATAAAGATTTTGTTATTGTCTTTTTCGTTTATGCTTTATTGATATGTGCTTTTAAATATCATCTCAATCTAATTCTACTTTTAAGAACTGAATAAATACGTCTCTATTTTTTTCATTATTGATATTTTGATGAAAAATCAGTCAATAAACTCGGATTATATTTGTGTAGCCTAATGCGAGGTTATAGTTCCGTTACATTCTTTGCTCATTATCAAAAAAACACTTGAGTTTACGGGATTTTTAGTTATTTATGATGCCTGTTTTTATATTAATATTATCCATTCTTAGGGTACCAACTCAATCCAGCCCTACGTTTATCGTCATTGACACTAGTAACAATCCATTCTGTAAATTTGGAAACTCTTGTATAAATGCCAGGCATTTTAGCCCGTGCACATCCACTGCCCGTCGAGACTACTCCAACTACCATTGAATTTAGGTGATTCTCCTTTATCATGAGCGGGCCGCCGCTGTCAGCCTGAAATAATTGAACGGGTAAGTTATCTGAATCTAAGTTACGCATAAATACCTTAAAATTTGATCTTCTTTCAAACAGCTTCATTAAGGTTCTTATTTGACTGTATTTGATAAATGTGAGGTCTTACCACTTTTTACCAGACTATTACATTCTGACAGCTTGAATAGGTAAGATGGATCCCTACCCAAAGAAGTTGCTGAACAGTACCTACTCTACCACCAACCATCTTGTTGGTAATACTACTACCTACCTGCTTAATATATACCAGTGCTCGTTTCTTATAAGCTGCCTGATAAAAAGATATTTGGTCTATTCTACTGAACGGATCTGGACTAAGACGAGGAAAATTAAAATGGGAGGATTGATTGATACTTTTATTGAGATAATCAAAAACACAATGCTAATAGAATAGAATACGTTAAAAATTACTATAAACGTGAAATTTTCTGGTAATACTTCATTTAAGTCATCGTAAAAACATTTACACATTGCCTTACCTAATAAGGTTGAATTATCAAAACTTTATTATGCTTTAAAATAAACATGAAATCATAAAATTGTTCTTATTTTACTTGGTATAAGATTATATCAATTGGAATACTAGGGCGGCCCTATCGTTACTAAGTGATCTCTTCTAGACAACTCTTATGTCGCGAAGAGAAATTAAGAAAGTAAGTATATTCACGCCCATATCCCTGAGGAGCAAGCAGAGGCACAACCTTGGCACCCACGACTAGCCGAAGACACTAACGGCCAATATTAATAATCAATCCTAATCCAAATCTTGCTGTCAAAGATTGATATTTTGATCCATTTTTATGTTATCGCTTGCCAATAACATATCTATGGACAGGATAAATATGGAAATTAAGTATAGGATAGGCCGGCGGATACTATCTAGATTGCTTGAAATCCATCTTTAGAAATATATTAATAACATTGGCCGTTAGTCCCACAATGTGATAGGTGGCAAGCCAAGCAACATTTTTTTATTAGAAAATTGGAAAAACTAAATTTTCTGTTAGTTGCCCGATCCGGGAATCGAACCCGTTTTTTTATTAGAAAATTGGAAAAAAATATTTTTTTATGATAGTTGTCCGATCCGGAAATCGAACCCGGGACCTCATGCAGTCAAGTCTAACACCTGGACTGCTACACCACAGAGGCGAGAAATTGGGGTATAAAGAGCATTGGTGTATTTATAAATATGTTGATAATGTTGAATTTGTTTTGAGCCGTCTTTTTTGTATAAGACAGCGATCAGACACAAGGCTCTCCCTAAGGTCAGAGACAACCGTAACATGAAGTCACCTTAGATGTACATACATGCATCATTGTCTTCTAGCCAGAATATCAAACCTACAGGCCCTAAGCTGCGGTCCGGAAAACGACACGGCGACGTTGAAATTGTCAAACGCTGTCTCCGTATCGGTCCGGGCCCTTTTGCAGAATAGGCCTTCTGACTTGCCAGGCAGCTCGTAAAAATACTTTATAATAACTAGCACCATGACATCTGACTACGTGGTAGAGTTTCGCAGTGACTCGCCTGGATTTGTACCACCGCCTTATCTACTCCTGCCCCATAACGTCAGCGCGAGCTGTTGACGTATTCCGGTGCAGAGTTTAAGGTCTCGACCAATACACTCAGTTTTGGTCGAGATCTAACATCTCTTTTTTTTTTTATGACATTGGAAGCCAAACAAGCAGACGGATTTCCTGATGGTAAGAAATTCCCGCCGCCTAGAGACACCAAAGGTGGTAATGGTGCGTTGCCAACCACAAGCCGGGATGTTAGGCCTCGAGCAAAAGTAAGTTTACCGGCTACCTTACCCTCCGAACCGGAACACGTCATGACGTTATGGTGGCAGGAATAGGTAAGGCGGTGGTACCAATCCGGGTGGTCGCTGCGAAACTCTACCACCTAGTCAGTTGTCACGGTGTTAGTGACGGCAAGCCTATGCTCGCCTTTTACGAGCTGCCTGGCACAGGAAGGCAGATGGTCTATTCTACAAAGGAGCCCGGACCAACAGGGGGGAACTCGGCTTCAGGTTGGCAACGCATCATCACCACCTTTGGTATATCTAAGTGACTTGAAATTTATTTTTTTATCAGGAAATCTATCTACATATTTACCTTCCAATATCATAAAAAACCTATCATTAAGGTGACAGGAATAGATAACCAGGAGGATCTGTGACCGAGATAGGTACTACACAGCACTCTACCCCTGGTGATCTTGTTGGTAGTTATCTATATAACATTCGCTTGTCTTTGATTAGCCTCCGGACAGGAAGACAGGCGGCTTCTTCTACAACGGGATCATGAATGAATATAAAAGAGCTCATGAACAACCGTTGGAACTTCAATAGTCTTACCCAGCATGAGTCACGACCTCCATTCTCAACGCCGGCGCACATTTGACTGGCAATGACTTTGACCTTGCTGCCTTTAGACTGATACCAAATGTTGCACTCGTCGTTCGCTACCACTGAGACCTCGACCTTCTGCAGCACACTTGGCCTTACACCTAGAGGAAAATTTTGTTGTCCGTAAACAAATAAGGTGACTGACACATTTTATTTATTTATAGTTCAAAACAACCTTCAACAAAAAAAAATGACAGGCCATATGGATCGTTATAGGTGTTTTCGACGGTTGTAAATAGAGGTTTTTAGGAATAATCGAAAGATGGAAGCAAGGTTTCGCCTAGGTAACCTTTGAAGACGTATTTACGAACGTCTAGAACATCTTTTACAATTTACTTAGGCTGTTTAAACCGAAGTTTTGTTTGAAAGTAAAAAAGTTTACGATTTAAATTTGGTTAACCACAGTTGGTTTTTAACTTACACTTAATGAAGCGATATTTAGTTTGCTGATTAACCGATTCTCAATTCTATTTTTATTTTTATTATAATGCATGAATACTATATTTAGTTTCGTTTAGTTTTATTTTAATTTTTTTTAAGATATTTTGTACTATTGTTATATTTTATATATAGAAAATGTTATTTTTTTGACATATTTCAAGTGTAGTTTTCTACCTACGAAATAAAGTAAGCTTTGACTTTGACTTTGACTTTAAAAAAAAGAGTATGTGTTTTGTAATGCATGTTTTTTTTAAATCCCTGTGTATGTTTGTTACACGATTACTGTGCTAATAATGAATGGATTTATAAGATAACCTATCTTTCTAACAAGAAATCCGAAATTAGTTTCATCATGATCAAACTTCATTTTAAGTTTTGACCTAAATCTACTAGCGAGATTTTGATCAAACTTATGTTAGTTTCATATAAAACTTGGAAATATTAGCTATCTTTCGAAAAAAATATGATCTAATCGCGACGTTATAATGAAATAACTGAAGTTTTACTGCGACTTATGCCCGGTTCCTATAACCAACGAATCGTAATCCGTCAGCTAAACCATTCGTAGTTTGTTCAAAAGTAACGGAGCGTTACCAATATTTTCAAAAAATGTTTAGAATCAATAGTCGGAAACGAGTAACCGTTGTTAGTAATCTTACTAAGCGTACAAAATACTATATTACAAAAACGACTCGTTTTTTGAATAAAGGAACCGGGCATTAATCGTATGAACTAAAATCGAAATAAAAGTCGACGTTTTGTTGTTTCACTGCGTTTAAATTATTCGATAGATACATTTCTGAATTCCAAAAACATTGTTACCAATTTCCATACAGGTGTCGTGTCTCTCTTGACCAACGACCCCTTGCTAGCTGTTCTATTATTCTCGTCTAGGGTTCTTACTTTAAACCAAAATATTGAAAGTGATAAATTCTAAAACTTATATATTACACTTCTACATCAGCATCTATAAAAAGTATCTTCACGCACATATCCCCGAAGAGTCACAACCAGTCATCCACGACTAGCCGAAGACACTAAATCCCACAATGTGATAGGTGGCAAGCCTATCGCCAAACGGGAACATATCCAATTCCGAGCAACATTTTTTTTATTAGAAAATTGAAAAAACCCAATTTTCATTTTTGTTGCCCGACCCGGGATTCGAACCCGGGACTTCATGCAGTCAAGTCCAACACCTGAACCAGAGGCGATTAGAGCGTCATAGCATCTATACAGAGCATCTATAACTATGTGTTTTATACAGTTCTTTACATTTCCTTTACTTTTTTGAAGTATTTGTTGTGTTGTAGTTTTAGTTGATGATGTAGGGATTACCAAGATCTGAGCTTACAATAAGCATGTAGAGGAGTGATTTCCATACATCGCAGATATTTAAAAAAAAGATGCAGGCGACTAAAAAGTGACAGTAGGTAGGACAAATTTTTAGCATTTTTAATTTTTTTCTATATCTATGTTATACTCTACCGAATATAACGAAATTTACCTGGTAGATATTTTATGTTCCAAGAAAGGTTATATGATACCCTTTTTCCCGCTTTCCTTAAAGGTGTTCCCGTGGGAGTGAGATAAAAGGCAAAATATACATTAGGCTATAATTAATTAGCACGTAGCAAGATCTTGTTCATTTTTCCAAGGTTTTTTTTTCAAATCAAACATTTAGTCATTTAGAAATTACAAAAATAATAACACTCAGTATATAATGGCCAAATTTAGGAATTTAAAATCATTTGAAAGTACAGGTAATTTTACATAGGCATACATATATTCACTCCAAATCCTCTGGCAAAGTAAGCAGAGGTTGTCGAGAGCCAAGTAGACAAAATTCAGGTAGTTAGTAAGTAAGTATCTTCACGCCTTTATCTCCGAAGAGGTTGACAGAGGGGCAACCAGGGGACGCACGACAAGCCGAAGACACTAAGGGATAGCTTGCTAGCCTATCGCTAAACGGGGACATATCAAATCCCGGGCAACGTTATTTGTATTACAAAATTGGTAAAACCTTTTCTTTTTGTTGTCCGACCTAAACCCGGGACCTCAGTAAGTCAAGTCCAACACCTGGACCGCTCGACTACAGAGGCGACAAGTTCTATTTGAAATTATGATTTCATGTTGGAGTCACAAAAGACCCAGTGTGAATATTGATGGTATTTAGTCCAATATCTTTCGTATTTATGTACCAAGTACAGTAATGAATATTGATGGTATTTAATCCATTAAGCAGATTTCGAAAAAAGGTATTCAACTTACTTTTAGAGAAAAATTATTATAGTGTAAAAGATTTTCTTGCAGATAAGAATAAATAATATAGTATTTCTAAAATGATTAATTTAATTGCAGAATGTTGGATGCGCAGGAGTTTGTTTCGCCGTTTCTTCTCCTGTCTGGCTAGGTTTGGAAACGGTGGTAGTTTACGGTAGACAGGGATAAATTAATTTACATTCTAAAAATTGTTGTATTAATAAATAATCTTATAATAAAAACAAAATACAGTGTGTTGGAGATTGTAACTAAATAATTAAAATTAGTAATTTGATTAAAACCTATTAAAATATTTGCACACCACAAGTTGGTAGAATATGTTGAAACGCTTAAATAATTTTGTAACATCTTTGTAACATTCATATTCCGCAAATAAATATTTTTTTTTTTCTTTTTCAAGGCGATGTTTTTATCGGAATATTCATCTATTTGTCGTGTATTACGACCCAATAAAAACCCTTTCAATGAAACATTTGATGATAGTATCTTCTCAAAATATATCATCTGTGTAACTAAATAAATTTTCTATCTTGTGTTTTGGTTTAATACAAAAACACGCCAGAGAAGGCCATCGAATCCCAAGGTCCTGACATCGGTATCATCTTTGGTTTCGGTTTTCGACCTTAATTTGTTCCCTTAATGTTCCAATTAAGATCCGATTTCATGAAATGAATTGCACTAAATTTAGCTTATCATTTTGTATGACACATCAGGAAGTACCCGCATGTACCACCATTTTTATGTGATTGGAAGATGAACAAGCTGGTGGATTTCCTAGTGGTACGAAATATAAGCTAAAGACTCCAAATATGTTATGCGTTGCCAATCTAGGACTGACTTGTTAAGTAAGGATCTTGCATTAGTTTATCACTCACTACAATGTTGTAAAAATTGTAAAACGTGTTATTTTTTCCAAGTTTTATCGGATAAGGAGGCACTTCAGCATATGTTTTTTCTAATGGTAAGAAATACATGTCACCCGTAGTAAAGGTCCGTTGCTATCCTGAAAACAGTGTCCTAAGTTTCTTCTACGTTAACTCAAACTGGAAGAACAAAAGTGGCAAGCAATGACATTGCGGTGGCAGGAATATGCACGGCAGTGGCAACAGTTCGAGATATTTCCAAAACTATACCACGTAGTTTTGGTCACAGTGTTAGTAAAGTCCGGTCGCCGAACAGAAAGAATTTCGTACAATGACCTCTTTACCTACTGACAGTGGTTGCAAACATGTTTGTAGATTACACTTCAGTTCAAGTTTATAATCTGAAATACTTATAAGAATACTTAAAATGAAAAGTATGATTATTGTATATGTATTTAAAATATCGTGTTGCATTTTATTGTGACACCCATAAATAAATCATACCGATGTATTATGATTTTAATGGGACAAAAGACGCAGAAATCTTTTGTATTCCCTTTGAAATCAAATGTTTTTGTTATTTTAAGCTAAAAAAAGGCTATGTTGTTCTTGTGAAAATTAGTAAAAGTAAAAATTATAGAACAAAGTTTGTCGGCATCGTTTGTTTTCGGTAGCTGATAATTTGTGGCATCAACAATTCATACAATTAAATAAGGTGCAAGATTGAATAAGACTGAATAAGTGTGTGAGTGTGAATAATAATGTCATGATGACTCAAAGGCAACCGATTGTAATTGAATTGTAAATTTTTACCATCGCAGATAAAAGGTTTACAATTCCTTGCATCCGCGGTCATTGAGTTCATGCGAGCGAGATGCATAATATTTACGCGGGAGTGAGCGGGACAGGTAATAACAGGTTAATGTACGAAATTCTTTCGTACTGTTATGGGCCTCTCTCGAAATTGTGTTTTAAAAAAAATATATATTTTAA
>NJDD01003384.1:45317-60647 GCA_002245505.1 Calephelis nemesis | reverse complement strand
GAATATATGTTTTAGATCATAAATATGTTTCATTTTCTGAGTCTTTAACACTATACATGATATTTAGGCAGCTGAATGTATTTTAACCGTCTTTGGAAAATGGGGAGGTTTTGTAGTTGGCACTTGTATTTTTTTGGTATTGTATATTCTAATTATTCGTTTTTGAAAACAGAGGTCGTGATTCCAAGGTTGTCCTATACTAGTTTTTTCTTAAAATATGTAATATTGAGCACTAGTAGTCTCCCATTGGTTAAAATTCGACCATTATACATTTTTGAATGTTTTTAACAAGAACACCATTTTCATTTATAAAGACTTTTCTTCAGTTCTTTTTCATCAACTTTGCCTTTTCCCTTATCCTGAAGATAGGCAAATGTCATTCCCCTCCCAAACAAATCCAATCCGTTGCATCCTTTAGACTTTCATCAAATCTCTACACATTCTTTTGTAAGTTAAATTTTTAAGCACATGTTCCATCAGCAATTGTCTTGTTATCTACGTTTTTACGATCTTCTGTGTCATTTTAGTCCTGTATTCTACCGGCATACAGCACTGTTATAGCGCTTGTAAAGGTTTCTGACAAAAGTCATTTTACAATCAATTATATATTTCTCAACGTACTCGTTTTGTTGGAATCTAGTAGAGTGTTAAACTCAGTTAATTTTGATTTGTGATAGCGATTTTTCGTGATTTTAATTTTTCATCCCCGGTTTTTAATTGGTTTGTCTCCTACCTCATAGACGCTTACAATTTGTTTTTATAATTGACTCATAATCTAGATGTTGCGATATTGTCATTTGCGTTCCGCAGAGATGTGTAACACCCCTTTTTTATTAATACAATTACATCAATGGTCTCATTTGATTTTCATTTATTCGCCTATGACTTAAAGGTTTAAGGATGTAATGAGAGCATTGCATTCTCTATAGTCTCTATACCATGATTTAGCTGCAATTAGCTCATAGGCAGATTTGTTTGATCAACTCGTGAATTTGCTCAAATCTACAACAATTCACAGGGAACAGACACAAACTTAAGTTCATTGATTGCTCCAGCTTGCCCCCAATATTTGTTAACAATACTTAGATCACTCTTTGCTCTTATATTACCAATGTAGAAGTTATTTTTAGTTCATATAATTTTGGGAGAATCACTGCGATATTTGTTATTTTATTTTATTTCTCTTAGTTTATTTCTCTGGTTTCTTCTGCCTTTTCTGGTTATGCTGATTTATACTACTGAAAATCTTTAAAAAACACCTGAGAACCTCAAAACTTCTTGTATTTTTTTTACCTTTGATTTCCTATCCACCATCGCATTAATACTCAAGTAATATATCTTTATTTTACTATTTTATATAACCCAGCATTTTCAGTTCAGCATTTAACCTTTTTATGTAAGTAGAAAGTTAGAGTAAGAAACATAAAATTTGCAGATTTTAAGCATTCAAAGTTTTTAAGACATCTTTTATGTTTTTTAATATGTTGTAAAAGAATTAATCATTCATTCGGGATACCCACTAAAATAATCGCTTTATTTGTTGTTATTCCGTCTTTGTAGCTGTTGTAGTATTTCATGGTCACGACAGAACCACAGTCAGTGCAAAAATAAAAATATCACATGAGTGTAAATAATTAAAAATGTTAATAATATGCGATGACTTAAATTAAAAAAAATCATTTGAAAGAAGTAATTACCATTTGATTGTAAAGTGTATCTTGCATACCACGTACTAAGTGTAATAGCATAAGTATGTGTGATATACAAGATTAAAAATACATTTCCTTCTGTTTTGCTTATTTCTCGCAATACATCGACAGTATTCAAAAATGATAGCGAAAGTTGACGAATCTTTTTAGACACTGCAGTAATTTGTTCTGATCTTTCAGGTTCTGAAAAAGTAAAATCTTTTAAAGCTAGGTGTTGTTCAAGGCTTGCTAATAGTTCCTTAAAGGAACTTAGCGGTTTGTCAGCTATAGCTAACGCGATACACCCGTCTACTCAAATTTAAATGAACTCAAACGTTAATGTTGCTTGATCACAAATCATTTGTTTCATGTTACAAATAGAAGTAGAGTCTTCAACCTAACTTTTAAATTGAAACTAACGAATTTTTGTTGTTAAATTATCATACATACGGTAGTAAAAACTAATTAAAAAAAATTGGAACGACTCACAGTGGGCTGAAAATCGATCTTCATAGACATAGCAAATTGAATTCTTGAGGCTTAGTTTTTTTATAGATATGGGTAGTGTTGGTCTTTACTATAAGGAAATATCTTATTTAAGTCAATTTGGCATAAAATTGAGTCAGTAATATTTTTTGCAAAATAATTGTATGAAGCTGGTATGAAAAATCCGTTTATTTTTTGATCTGCTAGGAAAACCGTAATGTCCTTTCAGGTGTCTGTAGCAGTGATTATTTGTGGTTTATTGGCATAACGGTATAACGTATAACGATTACAGGTGCAAATTTTTTTTAAACAATTTTGAAAATCTAAAAATATATTTAATTATTTGACTTATTTTATGTCTAAAGGTACTACTATACGCATATAAGACCTTAAGTTTAATGTTATTAGTATATCAAAGCAACCTGATATTTAATCTGTAAACAATTTAGTTATGATTAAAACAATTTACATAAAAAATAATAATAATTAATTCAATAAAGGCATGTTGTAAAACAATAATTATTAAAGATGCCTTAAGATTTCTTACCATCAGGAAATCCTTCTGCTTCTTTGCCTTCCAATATCATAAAAAATGCGAAACACTTAAAAACCTACACTAAGTAAATAAAATACATCTACAGTTTTTAAATAATACTTTACTGTTAGGTATCACTATCATTGCCAGACTCATATTTAGAATCAGTCTCTATATCAGACACATCCAAAAACTGAGTTTGCGATCATTTAAGTAAGTTTAAAGTTTCTTAACATTAAACTTGGGTCTTTGTGCACTGATCAGAATATAGCACAAGCATATTTAGGATGTCTTCATTAGAAGCTTTACTGCTCTTTTTCCGGGAATGGTGTTCCCGGAACCTCCTGAAATCTTTGTTGCGGGACTCTGACGCTTCTTCTGAGAGACATCCGATTGGCACGATGTCATTTTTTGCAATCATTTCTCCCCCATGAATGAGCAACTTATGGACAGTCGACGACATGTAGTACGAGAAATACAACTCCACGTATTTTGCTGCTGCTTTTCGGGCAAAATCTTTAAATTTAGAGACATAATTTTTTTCAGTTACCTAATTCATAAATGAGTCAGTAATATTTTTAAAAAAAAATTGTTACTGACTCATTTTTATGCCAAATTGACTTTAATGAGATATTTCCTTTTAGTAAAGACCAACACTATCCATATCCATAAAAAAAACCAAGCCTCAAGAATCCAAGTTGCTATGTCTATGAAGATCGATTTTCAGCCCACTGTGCGACTGTTTGATTGATGATTGATTTTAGAATGGTAACTAATGGATGATATTCTCGTTGGTTTATTATTGTCGATAAAATTGGCATCAGCTATGTTTCATTATACTCATAGTATATCACAACCCGACTCACCCGGATTGGTACCACCGCCTTACCTATTACTGCCGCCATAACGTCATGACGTGTTCCGATTTGGAGGGTAAGGTGATAAACTTACTTTTTCTCGAGGCTTAACATCCCGGCCTTAGATTGGCAACACACCATTACTTCCTGTGGTGTCTCTAGGTGACGTGAATTTCTTACCATCAGAAAATCCGTCTGTTTATTTACCTTCCAATATCATAAAAAAAAACTTTATTTGAAACGGTACAAACTTACAAAATATTATTGTAGTACGATAGCAACCGCCATAGTCATACGACTGTGTCGCAGTTACTAACGCCCATCTCCAGGAACAGGTAGATATTTATGCTTATGATGCATTCAAATTACCTTGAATTAGTTTACTAGTATACTAACGATAAAAAAGTATTTTTTATCACTGCATACTTTAAATAAGATCTAAAATAAACTCCCCCCCATATATCTTTTGAATAAATTCACCTCAAATCTTTTAATTTTTGGAGTTTACTCCTTAAGAAACGATTTGAGTTATAAGGCTCGGTACGGAAATTTTATGAGGAGTAAAATCAAGAGTAACACGAAAAGTTGAGGCGTTACGTAAAAAGAGACAAACATGTATATATCTGGCATATAACCTATTTCGTAAGGAGTAAACTCCAATCGTGCGTCGTAGCTTACACACACACTTTTAACAAAACCTTGACTAAGCAAAAATTTTGTTTAAATTGGGTTAATAGCCGCTATATATCAGACAGTTTTTTTTATACACTTAATACCTTAAATTTTCCGAAACCGGTTTAGCCATTAAGTAAGCCATAAATATTATTTATGATTTCATTTATATATCATGGTTCATAAAGGGTGCCACAGTATACCCTTAGGAAATCAGAGTGAGCCAAAGTGAAGCTTATGTAAAAAACATTTAAAAAATCTAACTACACGAATAATAATACGAATAATGCGTAAGTGTTGCAAAATCTCTTTCTGTCACTATCAGAGGAGGTTCATTTTATCTGTCCATAACCCGATATACAAAGGTTTGACTAATAAGAAGTGGAAGTAATGTTTCCGATGATGTATATGGTTCCAAGATAAACTAAAACGCTATAGCAAATTGGATACATAAAGAGTTTCATATTAATCCCCTATTTTATTTTAGCAACACTAAAATATTTATCACTGATTTAAGTTAAAATGAAAAAACACAATTAATATTCATTGAATGAAAGATTTCAAATTCCTATTGATCTCAAAATCAATCAAGGGAACACCAAAGATGTTGAGAATATGTTAAGGAAAAATAGGTCTTGCAAGAGTTGCAACTCTCGACGATCGGATTCACACCAGCGAGGCCAGAGAAAACATAAGATTGTAAAAATGTATTAAAACGATGATATGGCAGGGAATGCGAGAAAATATATTGACAAAACAGATATAAAATGCAAATATCAAGGTCAGTAGTTACCTAACGAGATCTAAGGTTAACATTTTATGACACAAGCGTTGAGATATTTTCACAGAATGGTATAAAAACTCTCTGAAACTAGCGCTAGTTTCAAAGAGTCTTGCCACCATCCTCGTTTAGTGTAAAAAGAGTAACTTATATAGAGGAAGCTAGGTAGTTTTGCAGGAATGTGATATTTAGCAGTGGCGATCCCTGCCTCCCCAAGTTTTACTTGATTTGGCTTGAGTATATGTATGTATTAATTTTAGATAACCGAAATGCTTAGCTTGTAAAAGTTACCCTGCAGGTTTTTAGAAATGTTATCCAAGTGACGGTTTATATTTTTGACGGATCCATTTAGTAATGTGAACAATACTGCATGTTGTAGTTTAGTTATTGCATAAATAGTATGTAGCAAAATGAATGATATCGCAGATATTGACAATTCGACTGCAAAATTGAACATTTTCTTTATTCAAATAAATAATACATTCTCGCCTACACGTAATCCCCTCTGTAATCTAGCGGGCCGGGCGGTGTTGGAACTAACTTCCTAAGTCCCACATTGTAATAATATGCTTGCCACCTATCACAATGTGGGCCAGTATCCTCGGTATATAAAGTAGTATACATTACTAAACTTAAAAACTGCAAGTAGTATACTGATAACATATTTTATGTGGGATAAATTCGGAAACATATGCTGTCACACTAGTGTGTCGGTTAAGAAATAAAATTACTAACTTTCATACTGTTAATCAAGCAGCGTTATAGGCAAGAAAACGGTTTCCAAATCTTCACATTTATGTGTACGTTAGGAAACCAATTTCCTTAATTTAACACTGTACCAAACAAAACCTTTATGTACCTTTACTGGAAACATTACTACTGGTGACTACCTGGCAATCCTTCGCTGATTAATTACTGGTAGTCATTTATTTTGCCTGATAGAAATTCTGTTTTCATTTTATTTTTTGAATTTAATGAAGTATGTTATTTTATTTTATAACAAGTTGACCCAGCAGACGTTGTTCTGCTATTTTTTTCAAAGTGATTTTAGTAAAAAAAATATGATGAGTTACCCTTATCATTTATGGGTATGCAAAATAGATTGGAGCCGAATCACAGACCTACTAAATACACATATAAATTTGGGTGAAAATCGGTAAAGCTGTATCGGAGGACGGAGGAGTACGGTGACTAACATTTTGACGCAATAATTTTATAAATTAAAGCATTAACCATAAATTATTAAGCAGCCCTTCACAGTTTCGCGCTGGTGGAAAAATTTCTATGTTATTTTACATGTCGGAAGGTCATGAACAAAGTATAGTTATGATATTGTGGTCATTAGCACGCTTGGCGAAACAGATGCATCGGAATTCTCGTAGCTTGTTTCTTATTGGTCGGTTTATCGGGAAGTCATGAATAAAGTTGCTTCGTTAGCACAACCAGTGGCGCGTTAGCAAGTAACTCGTTTCTAATTGGTCCGTTTGTCGGGAATAGATGGATAAAGTTGTCACATTAGCACAACAGGTGGCGCATTAGCAAGTAACTCGTTTTTTATTGGTCCGTTCATCGTTGCCATGTGTATAAAAACCCTGAAGCCGTCATAGTTGGGCAGGCGTTCGATAAGGTCTGGCACAACGGCCTAATCTATAAGCTCTACGAAATGGGCGTGCCAGACAGACTAGTTCTCATCGTACGAGACTACTTGTCGAATCGCAAATTCAGATTTCGTGTAGAGGGAACTCTCTCTAGCAGTAGGCCCCTAGAGGCGGGAGTGCCGCAGGGCTCAGTACTCTCACCTATACTATACGCCCTCTACACGAACGACGTTCCCAGACCGCCGCGCGTCCACTTAGCCCTATTCGCGCCTAACGCCGGGCAACGAGCTGCCAATATTCCTCCTTCCAATCCACCCAGTAACCAGAACGCAGCGCCAAGTCGAGATACGGTCTCCCGGGAGACAACCCTTGGTGCTGGTGTTGTAGGTAACAGCCCCATGCATTTAAATAATGATGTCTCGGGCTGAGCACTCTGCTCGGCCCACAAAGCTCGGTGAAGTTGTATAAAATCGCGAGATTAGCAACAAATTAGTCATTCAAAAAAAAAATAGTTCGGCAGACATGCTTTGGCACGTCTCTCAGTGTTTGGACAGTGTCTAGTACTAAGGTTGCCACTGGTAGTAGTCTCTTCCTGTCATAGGTTGACAAAGAGATACTTCTAGGTCGCAATTGTTAATTCAATTGGGATCTTAGGGCCCAGGATGTGGGTCGTCTGGGGGTTACATTTTTTGGTCGGCACTCACGTGTAGGAGGGGCAGGGTTGTGACCCCCTTTCCACTTCGGGGGTTTGGCGTTTGCGTAGGCACGAACACCGTGACGTGTTTACGTAGAGTTGTCATAGTAGCAGGCTTACTCCAATGTTTACGATGGTTTGTTTAATAACAAATGGGTGTACGCTATAGTTTTTTGTGCGTGATTGTGGTTATGTTTGTAAACAGTGTAGTGAGTAATTACGTAGCTACTCTATTGTTTATTATGATGAGATGTACGATGTAGTTGTACGACTAGATCAGGTGTTACGGCTTTGTTTTGATATTTCTGAATTATTTACTAACTACTCTCAAGTTGTGAGCTCTCGGCCTGTTAGTCCCGGTGGTACCCGTTCGACCCGCGTATGTGTGTGATATCTCCGACATACATATATTAACCTTGCTTCTGAATTATCTATCTATTGAAAAAAAACGCATCAAAATCCGCTGAGCAGTGTCAAACAGCGGAAAGTGACTTTGTTTTATACTATGTAGTGAAGAAGAAAACATATAAGTTGAAGTAATTATCTATGAAAGTATGCAAATTTAAATAAAAAAAATTACCTACCTGCTTCCTAACAGTGTAAAGATTGGTGTGATTCCGTTATGTACACTGGGATGGTGAAACTGAAACCGACCCCAGCCGAGCGCGGGCAATGTTATCGTCCGGTTTGTAGTGAGTATAAGTCCACCATAACCCGCTTCCCCACTCAATAACGGCGGGTATCCGTGAGGATTTTCCAAACGTTCAAAAAAATCACAATAGGCTGCCGCACCCCACAGTAAGTATTACTAGCGTAGAATCGACTTTCATTTAAAAATTCGTCCCCTATTATCGTCTTTTGAGAGTTGGTTTTGAAAAATACGTAGCTTATGATTTTACTATATGCATATCAAATTTTAACTGTACTACGTGAAATAATACGAAAAAAATATGAGAGATATACTATTTAACAAGTTTTTTAAGTATTATGTAGTTTACAATAGTTGGTGAATTATTAAATGTATGGTAGAATATTGATATCTCTACCATTTAGTTAATGATGTACATCTAGTACTTATTTAAAGAAGAGATTAATTTATAACTACTTGTAAAATGAAACGGTGTAAAGGTTAGTACACATCTTTAGTGGGAACGTAAGGAAAAAGTACTCAAATCTAAACAGTGTTATGGTCAAAAATTCATCCTCATGTCCTTCACACTAATGTGAAAGTTAATAATTTTTTTCCTTTACCGTCACACCAGTGGGACAGGGCAGTGTGAAGGTTAGTTGGTCGCGCTTTTTTATAATATACTACTCTATCAAAAACTACTGGGAAAAGATAAATAACACACAAACTGTTTGTCATTCTTCTAAATATATGTTATTACATTCAGATACTCAACTTAATGAAAAATACAATAATCAAAACATTTTTTACTCTATTTCCGGAATTGATTTCAGTCCTAGCCGCAAATTCCGAAAACAGGTGCCACGAAGTGGTAATTTGAGTTTAGAAAAAAAATTAAGTGGCTAAAGTCACCTCCGATGAACACTTTTTTTGACGAATTTGTTATCTTAAACGCCCCATAATGCTCGAAAAACTTTCCCGATTTACCATTTGACATTCCGACACGTATATCTTACTCACTACGCCGCGATAAAAGAGAAACACTTAACATTAATTTGACTTTTGAACGGGTTCGATGTGGTTTTTCCGGTGTCGGGTTTAGTTGAAAGTTCTAATTCTGAAGCTTGTTGACAATGCGTTTAATGAACGTTTTATCGGAATTGAGTGATTCTAGCATGTCCTCAGTTACTCTTATCTAATTGAGTTTTGGAGAAAATTCCAGTATTTTGGGACTGGCTAAGCGGAAGCAAATTTAATACCTAAAATGATACGGATCGACTCGTGACATGCAAAGTTCTGGTGCTATCTTTCTCAAAGTTGCATGAGTATTTTCAGTCCCTGTTCCCTTCGCTTTTGCGATGTTCGCTTCAGTTGTAGACGTTGATGTCCTACCAGAGCGAGATAAATTTTCTATCACATCTCAACCGCTTCTGAACGCTTTGTGCGACTCGTAAACAAGTTTTGATAAAGTGAAAAATTTACCGTAAGTCTGTACGCCTTTGAACATTTTCAATGACTTTGAATAAGAAATTCCATTGGCGATACAAAGTTGTTGTTTGACGGTTTTGTCCATTATGACATTTTCAAATCACACTAAATATGATACTACTTGAAACAGCACTGTATTTAATATGAGTAATAGATGCAACTCAAACTTCGTGCCAAAATTAAGTGTGCTAATCTAACATCCGTTACAATGGATATCCGCAAAGTAACGCATGAGTCAATAAAATAACAAATAAAACAAAAATTTGAATTAAGATCCACAAACCACTGACCTCTTAGTATAAGGACATGAAACACTCACGAAAAAAGCTAGCCATTGTCTACAAAATATGGTTGCAATTCTAACATTATAAGCCTGTCCCGCAAAACTATAGTATCGATATCGATACATGAGCTATTAGTGACAATTGATAGTTGAGTTTAGGTAAATATATAAGAATTATTATTTATTTACCGAATGAAATTGCAACTATCTTCTTGCTTACTTACTGCTGCTCAATTGGCTTATAAATAGGGAAATATAATGAACAGAAAACACAATATTTATTTACTTTTCACCAGGATGTTAATTTTACATTATGGTGTTCAAATATGTTTACTTTTTTATATAAGCTAACTCTTTATATTTATTACAAGATTTATTGTCATTACAAAAACATTTGATCAGATTACATACAAAGTAAAGAAACTTTAAAGTGAGTACTTAAAAAAATTCTTATTACGATAGACTGTAATTGATAGTGCAATGGCAATGGTAATTTCACATTTCATATCTTGTCCAAATATTCTTTTCTGGGAACGTAAAATAAAATATCGAGAATTGTAATAGTACATCATCGTAATATTGAACACCAAATATGGCGTTTTTGGCAAACATGAGGACTATCATGACGTCACTTTAAATCGACGCCAAAATTAGCACAGACAAAATGTCATTATCTCTTTAGGCGTACATAGTATCAACATTTGTTAAAAAGAGACAAAGAGTTGTTATTATGTGTCGATTCCAACGGTATTTATGCAACTGAATTTACTATAGAACCTTACCTTAACCTCTTTATATACAGTCTAGCGAAATTGAAAACAAAAAAAAAACTTTGCGTGTAAAATAATGGGGGATATTGTTATCTTACTCAGTCTTTGCGGTTTCTTTTTTCCTCAAAGACAGTTATGTCCTTTGGTCATGTAGTTCTCTTACTAGTCTGTGGTTCCTTTATGGACAGTTACTTTACTCTTTGGTCTGTGGTCATTTGGTGGGAAAGTTTAAATGTCAAAACAGTGTGTTATAGTTAAAAATTTAGAAATATTCATAAAATACTAGATTGTTGAGCTTTTCATGATTTTATATATTAAATAACTCACTAAATTTGTTTTTGTTGAAATGCCTTCAAAAAATGGTTTATTTCGTGCGAAATATGTAAATATCGAGCGTGTCGAATGAACAAAGAAAATAGAAGATTTATGGCAAAATTTCCATTGAATAAATCCCGGCAATCAATAAATTGTATTAAATTTTTATGTTACAACTACAATACAATGCAAAACACGCCATTTAGAATGAATTTTCTTATTTCGTTTTGTTCAAAACATTATTTGTATTGAGTAGTAGTACGTACATCACCGTCCATTATCGATAAACAATATTATACTCGTTAAAAGTTTTTTTTATTTATTTAAAACACATACATAATAAAGTAATATTTTCCATTTTTGACACTCAGTACCTACGCTAAGTGTTGACTAGTGTTGTTGTGTGTTGTTCCTCTTCCATTTAATAATTTTAAATTATTTTTACTTTAGATAATTAACTAAGAAACGTGATAAAGTGTATGTGTGTGTGCTAGTTTTTGTGTGAAAACATGCATCAGTTCACTATAATTTATCTTTACGAACTTTTCTGTTTCTTCGAGACTGAGACTTTTTAACCAAATGAAAATTATGCTTTTGATTTCTTTAGAGTTAAAAAATGTGTCTAAACATAATTGAATAAAAAGGATTATTATAACGAATTACAAATAATTTCTGATTTATTTCTTTTTCATAAATATAATTATTTCAACTTCATTTATTTGGTCGTAGCAATTTATCGTATTATAATTATATGTACTAACATGTTTTCAGATGCCGACAGTTGGTTAAGGCAGTAAGAAATAATGATGTATTATACGTTCCCATAGAAAAACTGCATACATTAAAATATGTATGTGGTGCACACTTCGAGCGGAAAGACTTTAATGTGAATCAAAAAAAATCAAAACAAAAATGTGAAAAAAATCATATGGGAATTCAATAAATAAAAGCAGCGCCGAGAACTTAATATGGAAAATGTTTTTTTTAAAAAAATGAGTAAAACTGAAATAACAAAATGTTGTAGTTAGCATTTTAAATATTATTCATTCAGAAATGTCTTCATCAGTTTATATTTATTTCTTTGTTAATATAAAAATAAGCACGGTAAAAAGTCTTTTATTTTCCTTTTGTGTTCATATTTGTCCAACATGGCAGTTGTTTACTATTTCTGATTTATTGATTTATTTTAATTTAATTAATTACTATCCAGTGTACGTTGGATTTAAATGTGAATAATGATCTGATCTAATAAGGATAAAATAAATTTGTATTAGCTTAATTTATATATACCACTGGTACCTATGGCCTAAATTTTATTGATATCGATAAAAATGAATACATTGCTCAGCAGCTGTGTTTTATCTGTGATATTCGTACTTATGTCAAAACTGACATTTACGTGACGTTTCGTTGGTAACGTAGTGCCATGTAAACTGATTTTTTTTAAAGTACTAACTCGCGTCTCTTAAAACGTAGTGATTATATTCTCTTTGTTTATATATTCATATTTTTATATCTATGTGTATAAACAAATAATCTAGCTTCGACACTTTTTTACAGAATTTATTGTAACAAAAAAGTATTAGTTACAAAAACAGGGAGAACAAAAAGGGTTGTATTTACCTCCAATTTCATACGTGTAATGTTCGCCAGATGTTGATATAGTAATTATAAAATGTTTTACTTGTATTATTATAGCCACTGCTAAAAGAAATAATAAAAGTGGTATGATAGTTAACGGCCTTGGATCAAATTTATAATCATATCCTAATTTTGAATTTACCTGAAATATTACAGTCAGAATTTATGTAACACTAAAAATAACTTATTCACCTAGAAATTAGCTTCTTTAGTTCAACTTTACAGTATTGAACCTCAAGTCCAGCCTTATGTTTTAAAATTATATTATATTATAAGTGCTTAACCAATCTTGTGCAACTTTACTGATATCTCTAGTCTATATGCTGTTATTAAAATGAAATATTATTTTTGATTATATAAAAATGTAAGAGAATTAAGGTATACTTATTTTAATCGATACTAAAAATTATTTTCGTGTGCAATAACAGTTAATAAATCCATACTTTACACAACGAATGTATCCAATCTAAACTGTTGAGTATGATTATAGTTTTTCTGGTAGTCCTTGCATATTTGATAGAGATATTGGCTTGAGAAAACACACATTTTTAAAAACTCTCACACGGATTTACCCAAGGACGTAAGTCGTAGCACCATTATAAGTTTCTTCACGCTCCTCACTTAAGCGCATGGCTTGCAGAGTTTTGCACAACGACATGTTATCTACTTACGAGGCATATTTAAGTTTTGCGTAAACAGTATTCTTCCTGTGTATACATGTACTAAAACGTATCGCTATTTGGTTTCATATTTAAAAATTTAGTAATTTATATTAAGATATTTTACCTCTTGTATTCTGTTGATATACGATATCAATCGCCTTATTCTCTTACTACTGCCAATAGTTACCATGAATGTTAACGAAAAAGTGATCACAAGACGACAGGTAATGAATAGTAGGTATATTATGTCAGACGTATAAACGTTTTCATATCCATTTGAAATATTGTTATGTAAAATCACAATATTTGACAGAGCTGCAATAATATTGGCAAAAAACTAAGTATAATTCTGCTTTTTGGAGTCGGTTACAAAGTTATTTCTAATATAAAGAATGTAAGCTGTGTCGTTTTGGTAACAGGTACAAGTCAGCCGGTTGTGCTAAACTGGTAGAGATCCTTTATTTTGAAGATTCCAAAAACATTTACTACCTTGCACAACATCTTTTGAAATACCATCGGTGATATTTGCAAGCGGATACAACTAAGAAACCTTCAAGATAAGAGTGTAATTATTCTTTGGAGGCCATCAACTAATTTGTGATATTCTCCTCTTATGGATATCCGTTATGTAGAGGCAGTAAAAACTTACCACCATGTGAATTCACTTTAATTACAAAACAAACTGCATACTAGAATATTAGTCATTTCTGTAGTAGCAAGGTCTACATTAGTTGAATTTATTTATATTTAACATACATGATTCTTACACCCGTATTCAAGAAGCATGCCAAGTATGCTTATAAGTATGTATTTATGTAATAAAACAACGCTGTGGGAAGTACAACATTTAGCCATGCGTTTTTTGCGCCAAGTCATCCAATTCGTAAACAATATATAAAACTTACTTAGCTAGGAGAGCTTATAGTGTTAAAATTAGTTCTGTGATTGGTCCATTTGCTATAGCGTACTTCACTCTACTTTGGACATACGAGTATTATCATGTCAATGGTCAAGTCATAGCAAATGTCAATCGAAATAACCTATTTTATTGACAGCCGTATTTAAGTGACATTTTTTGCCTATTACTTATGTATATATCGACGGTTAAAAGGTAATAAGGCATAAGCGACATTTTGGTCGAAAATGAGCTATGAATGTCATCCTACTTAAAAAAATACGCTCTTTTAAATGCGCTTACTCCCATGGCGATACGACGACTTTTTTGTCACTTATGCCCAGGCAAAAAAATGCGTTTTCAAAGTGTCATATTGTGTAACCGACCAAATTTTACACTTATTTTAACACTAAGGCGCTTGTACCCATGTAAAAATCGCATCTTTTTGGCATATAGTCGCTACAGTAGTTTTACTTTTAACTTGCTCAAAGATTCCAGGTGCTTACGGCTCTCTACCACCAAACGACTATTTTGAATGCTGGAGCTAATGCCCCTTTTCCTTCGTCGTCAAAAACAATAAACGTCGGTTATACCTTACTACCATTCACAAATTCGCAATATGGTTGTCGCTTATACACAATTATTAAAACAAAATTTCACGATGAAGTTTCGTTAAACCCTACTATCACATATTATTTTAATATGTCTCTGCCATTTATGCCGTATTACTTTACTATGATAATTCATGCATTGGCTTTTATGCCGCCTTATACGGCTTTTTTGTACTCAAGTAGCTATAGTAATGAGTCGCTTATTCCAAAATTAGTCGGCCGCCTGCAGTGACGGTGGGAATATGCGCGCTTGCGCCTGAAATATTTTCGAAAAGTTCCTGCACACGGTATGTTTTTTATTTCTCTTACCTGCCTAATATAACATAACTACTTAATTACTCACCAATTAAGGGCTTATAACAAAATTTATAATTTTGAATACATTGTTTTAGGGCACAAAATGCGAAAAAAAGATCGAAAAAGAGACATTTTGGAAATGGCTTTAAAAACTTTTGGAATAAGAAACCAGAAAAAATGTCGCATGAGTCTCCTTTCTGAATTTGATAGGATACCAAAACAGGAGTCTGCCATTCTCACGATTTCATTTGTGCTACCAAATGCTGCGGATTTTTCTAACCCAAAGCCACATACGACGTATGTCACCCATACGAGCCTTGAGTCGGGTGTTTCAATTGGTATACCTACGAGCTCTACTTTAGACTCTTCGCCAGCTGCCTGCTTGAAATAAATGCTACCAAACTCTAGCTTAAAAGTCTTAGGAACACC
>NJDD01003384.1:0-33749 GCA_002245505.1 Calephelis nemesis | reverse complement strand
GCGTGTGTGTGTGCGCGCGTGTGTGTGTGCGTGTGTGTGTGTGTGCGCGTGTGTGTGTGTGTGTGTGCGCGTGTGGGCGTGCGCGTGCGCGTGTGCGTGTGCGTGTGCGTGTGCGTGGCCAACGAAACGAAGTAAAAATTACATAACTATTTCAAACTAATTTTACCGCAGCAAAAGCCAAGTCATTTACCATCACCATGTAGCGATGTGTTTTTTCCAAAATATTAACACTAATATGGGACAACCTTGAAATCAGTCAAAATCTAACCTACTATTAGACGTCTTTTGAAATAACAGCATTTGTTATAGTTATCGAATAAAGCAAACAAATAGAGCTTCATACTTGATCACAAAGTTATTTTGTTCCTATAAATAAGTATTTGGATTTTGCATAGAACTTGGCACCCATCAAGATTTCCATTCTTTTTGTTGCGGAGTTCACAGCCAAGCACAATTTTTGTATAGAACTTGGCTCTCCTTTTTTATATTTATGTTTTTGGTGGGATATCATTACTTTTTGTAAAGAAAACTAGGCAGGTATTTAATTTAATTTTTTTTCTTGTTTTTTTTTGTATGGTTACCAATAAATACCGAGCTGGATTCCAAATTTCATCCTTCTAGGTCATCTGGAAGTAGTCTAGGTTTAGCTACTATAGGTATGTCAGTCAGTCAGTAGGTACTAAAATTTACGACTTTTAGATCTTCATGTCTTTATAACCGTTTGAGCTAGCTTTATGAAATTTGAGATTCTTGATGTCCTTATAGATATGATTACACACCCGTAGTTATATGTATTTACGTTAAATAGATTTTGAGTTATAAAAGGGTCAAAAGTGGCACCAAGTGATTCGTGTAAATTTACACTCTGCGCTGGATAGCCAGTTCTTTGCTTGAACTTGGCTTGACACTTTGCCGCGTCTCTAGATAAAATACATCTATAGTTGTGTCGCAACACCAGTAACGATTATTGTAATATCATAGCACTATGCTGAAATATTTAATGTTTATTTGATGTTTACTAAAGGCAGTTTTAAATAAGCGAAGAGTGTTTATATTCTCTCCAACCATCACCGTACAGTGGTAAGTGGGGCATGCGGTTATTAGCTGAAAGGTGACATCCTTTCGTGTACTGAAATTCACCTTTAACAAATCAAACTTTCTAGGCACTAGTTGTTTTATTATCGAACAAGCAAGTATGACGTTTATCACATTGGTAAACATTTTAAATAAAACTTCTTACACATCTACCCTTAGAGTATGTGCACCTAATACACATGCTGCGCTTTATCATTTATCATAATTTGCATTGTTACAGACTTATTAAGGATATTGGTTACGTATAATCACAACATATCAGAGCAGTTTGAAAACATTTATGCAACTCCTGTTTTATTTTTTATGACAGAAGCAAATCACGAAATTATTTGTTTTATATTACTTTTTCATTTAGTAATATGTAGCCACAAACGAATGAGACAACTCATATCTCATATCAACAAATTACGCGAGGTACGGTGTTTATCGTTTTAAAATATTAGTTCATATCTTTTCGTCTTGAAAGAAAACTTTAATTTAGTTTATTTTTCACATTTAGTATAAAACATACCTACCGTTACATAACGGATGTCGTTAGACAGAATGTCCACAAAGGGCGTTTTGCGCGTATTCCGTCCGGATGCCGCGCTTTATGTGTGTGTTTACGCAGAGAGCGACTAGAATTTTCTGCATGTAACTCAAATACCGCGGTTTGGGAGTCGAGTTTGTATTGTTCCTTTTCTTTATTTAAACAAGTAAAATCACAGTATACACCAATATGCCACAAGTTTAGTTTACCACAAGTTTGTATAGCATTTTAGTGACAGTAGTAGTAGTAGTAGTAGATGGTCATGTAGTTACTGAGTTAGACACGAGCTCTTTTTCTCGATGGACCAAAAAAGTTATACGGTCCGTACAGTCTTTTATTGATGGTTGAATGGAATGAAAGTCTCTGATAGCAAGTATTGATATAAGTAAGTATGTACTAAGCGATACATGATATGACATCAGAGCGCATGCAGTGTGAATGGGACAGGAATAAACCCTACACGAATTGATGATATAATGTGAAAATGCTTATTATTAACTTTGCTTTTTGCGACGATACATAACACTGTACGTGCTGGCACGTACAATAAATTCGATTTATCAATATACCTTGATCTCATATAAAGAGCTACAAGCAGACAATGTCGGTGCTGAGTGATTGTTCCGGGAATGGTTTCTGTTCCATTTCGAGTTCAGTTCTGATGTAGAAGTTATTGCTATGTATCAAGTAAATTTGACAACTTCCTTCTAATTTCTAGTGTGTAAGAAATAAAAGAAACATCCATATAAGAAACTAAAGAAAAATGAAAGAAAGAAACAAGGGAAGGGATGTAACCTTCCCTTGCTTATTTATTTCTATTGCCTTTCGTATTTCTTTTTTTTTCTGTTATGTGTATGGATAGTGTTTATAATCTAAGTTAAATGTCACAATGCGAGTACGCAACACAAGTATGTACGAAGACCTATGCGCCTAAGCGCCCTTTGCGGACAGGCTCTTATTGTTCACTCTCAGTCAGTTTTCATTATTAACAATTTTCGACTGTTAGCATGACAAATTCAAAAGTAGACCAAATGTAAAAAATTTTTAAAGAATAGCAATTATCACTTTACTTTACTATTCCGAATTTCATGATTTATGTCATAAAAAAATCTCTATAGTGGCAAATGCTTAATTTTTTCTTCGTAAATTCGTAATTTAGCAACAGATCATGCAACTGTAATATTGAAGCATGGCTGAAGAGCTTAACGTACTTTTATCGTGGCGGAGACATTCAATTTTGTATTTCAGATAAATGTGCAATTAGGATATAATTATAACTTTGATCCATCAACATTGCCTGCTATACTATATTTATCATTATCTTTTGCAACATTACTAATAGTCAAAATAACAACTGTAGTTTATAATCTGTATGTGCTAGAGAAACATGCCACTGCAAGTTATATTTGTAAGTACTTTTTAATTTTTTATTTCTGAATTTATCATAAGAAAAGTTAATATTGATTGAACTTTCTTATTAAACAATCTTACATTCTATTCCAAAAGTTAAGCAAGTAAATAGTTGTTTTGCAATTTGAATAAAACAAGTCTTCAGTTCGGTACATCTCTTTCCTTTACTTTGTTATTTATGTAAAATATACTTGAAAGAGGAATGTTGACAAGAAAACATGTAACCTAAATAAATATAAATTTGTTTTGATAAGACTATACAAGTGAACGCTAAGAAATTACTCCGCGGTTTTTATCCGCTCCCGCGGTGGTAGCGGACCCGAAATTTCCGTAGAATGTAGATTTATAAGCAAAAAGTAAAATCATATTTCAAGACGCGACTTTTACCCGCAGCGCCCGCGGCTGTTTGCGGTTCCCAGGGGTCAGCTGCCGTCGGGCCATAGAATCGTACTTGCGGCGATCTCTCGCTGCCTCGGCGGGCTGCAACAGCTTAGCGGGCGACCATTTTGTACTATTTGTCATCATCATTATTATCGTCAACCGGAGAACGATTTGCCCATCACTGAATTACGGATCATATCTCGCAGAGAAAACCGAGCATAGCTCTCTCCATAGCACGCTGAGCGACTCTGAGTTTATTAATTAAGAGGCCCACATTTAACGGCCAAGTCTCAGTTCTATATGTCATGTCATACTAATCAACAACTTCAAGAATTGAGTTTCCAACGTGAACTGGTATAGGTGCAGCATAAATGTTCAACATGACTTTCGTCTCATCCAAGTTCATCCGAAGACCCTCGATGTATCGATAGTCGATGCGACATCGCTGTAACGACTGAAGCGCCGCCCATGTCTCAACCGAATCGAAGGCTTTCTCGTAGTCCACGAACGCTAGACGTAATGGCAGATCGTACTTCTCAGTTTTATGTATAATCTGGCGCAGCGTATGAATATGGTCTACGGTACTAAAGCTTTTACGGAACCCAGCTTGTTCGGGAGGTTGGAAATCGACTAATCTGCGTGGTGATGCGCTTAGTGATGATCCTTGAAAACAACTTGTAAACGTATCTCAGAAGTGAGATGGGTCTATAATTTTTCAATAACGTTATATCACATTTCTTGAAAAAGAGAACCACCATACTTCTGGTTTACGTTTCTGGAACACTGCCTTCGAGGATGACGTAATTAAATAGTTTCTGGAGGACCTTAAGTACTGGCATTTCACCTACTTTCAGTAGCTTAGCAGTAATTTCATAGTCCCCCGACACTTTATTGTTCTTCAGTTGATTCAGGGCCATCCGAATCTCGTATAAGCTAACTTCCGGGATGTCTTCGGTGTAATGTCGGGTGAGTTTGGCTTTAGGGTCTTTAGCCAAACTAACACCGGGTCGTGTTGATTCGTGAAACTTCTCAACCTCTCTCAATATCTCAGCCTTAGATTAAATTAGAAGAAAGTACAAATAGTACAAATGGCACCCATTTGTACTATTTGTACTGATAATTTAAGCGCAACCGCCGGCCGCGCGATCATCAACCGCGGCATCTGCGGGACTGCAAAAATTACCGGTCTCGTGAGTTTTGAAATAAAATCGCAGAACCGCGACCGCCGCGGGCGCCGGTAAATGTCCCTCCATGAGTTTTGTCTCTAAATCTTTTATTTCACAGTTGAAACACTATTCCTGATCATATCTACTTTCATTATTGTACTTATTTATGATGTAACAAAATTGCTACGAGTCGCATTAATAGGTTTGGTACATGGATCGATTGAAAATATAAACCGACATTTGGACCGACATTTGGACCACATACAGGGTGAGTTTAACTAAATTTCAACTAATAGCGAGCAAACTGTGCGAAATATATTATTTGATCGTTGTCAAAGAAATTTGCGTTTTGTATCACTAGTTTTATCAGCCACAATTTTTTTCTCATTAGCTAGGAATTCCAAATTTAATTTCATACAGCTATTTTGAAATATATTTTTGTTTCATAAACCATCATTAATTTGTTTTTTTCTTTTATATTTTTTTTTGTTTGTGTCGCTTAGTTTACAAAGTGGAAAACTTCAAATATCAGATTTTACTACGCCACCAGTGTTCTGGACATGGCTCAAGAGGCTAATGGTAATATGTATGGCAATATGACGCAAAAGAAAGCGATGTACGCTTTAACTTTTCTGTTCTGTAAATTTCAACCTACAGAATAAACCCCGTAGACGACCAAAAACACAAGTTAACAATGAAGAAATGAAAACTACTGTGAAAGCAGATCCATCACAAACCATGTTTGAGTTAGCAGCAGCCTGTGGTGTTATTGTGGTGTTACTGTTTTAAGCCACTTAAAATACATTGATAAGGTTAAATATATTGAAATGTGGGCTTCTCAGGATTGAGTTAAATAAACCTGGCAAACTGCGTTACATTACTTGACCGGCCCAAAAATGAAGAGTTTTTGAATCGAAAATTTAAATGTGATGAATCGCAAGTGTTCATTGCAAAAACTTTTGTTAATATCTGGTGGAATAGGACCGGTATTCGTTCTTAATTGGTAAATTAGGCCTCAAATAATAATTAATCCCCGTGTTGGGCCGGGCTCTTTTGCAGAATAGGCAATCTGCCTTCCTGCCAGGCAGCTCGTTAAAGGCGAGCATAGGCTTACTGTCACTAACACCGTGACATCTGACTAGGTGGTAGAGTTTCGCAGCGACTCGCCCGGATTAGTACCACCGCCTTTCTTATTCCTGCCGCCATAACGTCATGACGTGTTCCGGTTTGGAGGGTAAGGTAGCCGGTAAACTTGCTTTTGCTCGAGATCTAACAGCCCGGCCTCAGGTTGGCAACGCACCATTACCACCATTACCGCCTAGAGACGCGGCGTGAATTTCTTACCATCAGGAAATCCGTCTGCTTGTTTGCCTTCCAATGTCATAAAAAAAGACATTTTTTATCAGTATTTGCAAAACATGATCAAAAATCTAGCTGCTAGACGGAGACGGAGAACGGAGGTTACCAGCTGGTCGGTCGATCGAAACAGACGGCTAATTTGGAAAAATTAAAAGAGTCAAATTTAAACCTCTTGTTAGGGCAAGTCCACCATACTCTGAGGACCTTACCCTAACAGATAAATATTTTGTCCAAAATGTGGATTTTTTTTCAACGTTAAAAATTCCAGTCCAGGTCAGTTCCAGAGCAGTCTAAACTGTTTTTAAAAATTTCATTAATTCAAGTCCGGATGTTTTTTTTTTCAATTTTAAACTGACTAGTAGCTAAAAAATTTTATACAACACATCTTCTGAATTCTTTAACATACTTATATAAACTGTTATAAATTAGATGTATGTTAGTATATTGACTTTTATATTGTGGAATGTTATTTTTGACTTATTTTTATTTATAGCAGGACCTATAGAATCAATACGATTTGAAGCTATATCGAAAAAGATCCAAAAACTGTCGCTATCATTTTGCTCCATCGTTGATTTGTTGCGAGAAATAAACAAAGCTGAAGGAAACGTTTATCTACTCTTGTATTATATGAACATTTTTGCTATTGTTATCAACACGTTTTATTTAAAAAACACATTACAAATGGAGTGTAAGTATTGTATCAATTTTGAGCCAACTGCACAAACGACGCTATACTTTGAATAGTGAATGGTTTTATTTAAATGTATGTTACAATTTTTAAGATTTTAAATTTAATCGTTTTCATACATAAAAATTAATCTCCATCATGTGTCTAGGTGGAAAACCGTTGTCACATTAGAAAAAAAAATTAACTGTTTTCCTCACTTACACTGTACTCTGTAGATTTTGGTCACTTCTGCAATTATATTAAATTTTATCATTATATTAAAATGCTTATGGCAAATATTTGCGCGATATTAAACTACGGCGCCATCTCATGACACTGTAGTACAATTATTTTAAGTGCAGGTGTTACAGTACTTATTAAAAAGTACTTGCTAGATCTCGTTCAAACCAATTTTCACTGAAAGTTTACAGGGTAAAGTACATCATATACATTTTTACGTTTATCTTTCTCTTATTTTTAAAAGTTACAGGGGCGATACATTTTACCACTTGGAGAGTCTCCCGCGAAAACTATTAAATTTAGAAGAAAATGATAAAAGAAATCTCAATGCAATTTTTAAATACCTATCCGTATATACCGCACTTATGGATTTGATGAAAGAAAGAAAGAAAAGAAAGAATACTATTTTTTTGCGGAATTTGTGTGTAAATCAGATGTTCCAAAAATATTTAAGTATATCAACATATTCTACCATATTTTGGTGTGGTAAACGTAACCTAACATAAAAAAAGTGTGTGTGTCAGCTACGACGCACGATTGGAGTTTACTCCTTACGAAATGTATTTTGCAGCACACATTTCTCCTATAGCAGATTTAGTTATGTCAATTCTTCTTAAATTAGTATCATCGCAGACATTAGAAGTATGATCCAAATAATCAGTATTTTGATAGATAGCGACTCCTCCTGCACGGAGACTACGAAGTATCGCGCAGGAGGAGATCCCGAGAATGAGATACACTGTGTAATGTATTCCATCTCATTCTTTTACACGTTCAATCCTACAGATATATATGTCTGTCTCTTTCTACGTAACGCCTCAACTTTTCGTGTTACACTTGATTTTACTCCTCATAAAATTTCCGTACCGGGCCTTACAACTCAAATCGTTTCTTAAGGAGTAAATTCCAAAAATTAAGTTTGTTCTAATTCGGGGAATCCAAAAAAAATATTTTTGTTTTCGAGTAAAACTCTTTATGAGATTCACAAATTATATCTACTTACCAAGTTTCAACATTCAACAACAGTAGACGAAGGACAGAGAGATATGACGAATCTATCAGGGTTTCGGTTTTTCCTTTGGCTACGGAACTCTCAGTATGATAGGAGCGAAATTCCAAGTTCCAAATTTAGAAACATATTTCTACACTATATATATATATATTTTATATATTTTTCTTTATAGATTTTTTGATGTATTATGATTTGTATGTTTGTATATATTTGGTTGCTTGAAAGCCGATGAGATCGCGGTGGTTTTTTGTTACATAACATACAAATTTTGTTGACAGTTACTTAAAATTTTAATTTTTGTAATATTGACTTCCAGCTTTGTGGCCAAAAATAGCAAATGCTTCACTACACGGTTTAGTAATGTTTAATCAATTCGTATCAATTCTGTTATTTGTTGAGCCTTGTCGCCGAACACAAAAATCGGTAGGTTCTGCTAAAATTTTTAGTTTGATAATTTTATTTATGCCACCATATATAAATCATTATTAAATGATTCGCCTGAATAACTGACCCAGAAGATGTGCATATTTATTGTAACACTTTAAGAGTTCTAACTCAAAATTAATTTGAATCTTTCAACTCCTTTTTTATATATTATAATATACCATCTCAGTTAGACAGCTCGTTAAAGGCGAGTGTAGGCTTACCGTCACTAGCACCTTGCAATCCTACAAGGCAATAGCGTTTCACAGCGACTCCCTCGGATTGGTACCACTGTCTAACATATTCCTGCCGCCATTGCGTCAGTGCTTACCGTTGACGTGTTCCGATTCGGACGGTAAGGTAGCCGGTAAACTTACTTTTGCTCCAATTCTAAATTCCTCAGGTTCAGGTTGCCTGAGGTTGATAACGCACCACTACCATTTTCGATGTCCCTAGGCGGCGTGAATTTTATACCATCATAAAATTTCTTACTTGCTTTCCAATATCTTAAAAAATCTACCTTCTTCAATGAGTCAATTAATGTATAACCATCTTCGCTCCATCTAGCATTTGATAATATAAGATTTTACACTCTTTTACTATCATCATATTATTGTCCTTTAAAAAAAATGATTTGAAAATCGCAATAGATCTACTTCTTAAGATCAAAATATACAATATCAAAGCGTTGCTGTCTGTCGTATCAGATAAAAGAATTCAATAAATATAGAGACTAAAGCGCATGCAGTTATGTTGTCACATCAATAAAAACTATTATAACCTGTTCTTTTTCTTCTTTTAATAAAGGAATGACTAAAAACAACTTTATCATCTTTCATATACATGTTCATATTCTCAACATGTTCTGCACAAATATTTGGTAATTGTTATTTGTTGATTGACGTTGAAATACATCAATCGACAGATTACAATTACTACATCCAAAATTTTACTTTGAATGTTCCCTGTACAAAATAACATAATTAAAGCAAGTCGAATCGTTCTTAACCAATTTTAAAATGAATTCCGTGGAGATAATAGAAACGCCATTGTTTTCAGATTGAGGATACAAAAGCGATTCTGATTAAAATGCTAGATTTAGTCGAAGTAAATGGAACCCTCATTAGGGATGTGTCGAATTTTTTGGATCAGTTCCTGTCACCAACAACAATCACTTTGTTTGGACTTTGGCCGGTCACTCGAAAACTTTTTATCAACGTAAGTTCCTCTATTTACAGTTTTGAGGGCCATATTTCACATTAATACATTTAAAAGAACGTTCAAATGAAACAATTGCCCTCAGAATTTTATTAACACTAGTGGCCCGTTGGTCGAAATTCGAACATAATAATTTTTAATATCTTGTTGATAAGAACGCCATCTTCATTTCTCAAGACTGACGGTGAGATGGTGTGCCATCTGTGGTCTTTTATCGTTATTATCAACAATATATTTGTTTGTGTGTGTCAAATGCATGGTAGTACGTGTTATGTTTTATTTTTTGAATTAATGCACTTTATAAAAATTATTATTAAGAAATACTACGCGCTTTGCTCTTCTCCTACACATAAACAATAAATTTGACAAATTTCATCCTCCTCCGTCAGCGCAATTTTCCTAAAAAGGGGTCCAAAGTTTTTGCTTCACGTATTGAAATAAAGATTATATTATATTTTTTAAAATAGTATCTTAAAAAGTGAACTCAAACAAAATGCATTGCACAGAGTATTATTATTATTCGCATTGTTGGAAAAACAAAAACGGTGAAAATGTGTCATCATTTGCAAACATTTTCACTTTACAAAGCCTTTTATCATTTTTAATTCTGCCAAAATTTCAACTCTTAACATAATAACTTTTTTAAAACACGTAAGCTTTAAATAATTTTATATATTACACTAATTTACTAAATCAAAATATAAGTCAATATTTTTTTTGGGAGAATTTATGAAAAAAATTAAATTCAATAATTAAAATAAAAAAAAAGTATCTTCACGCCCATATCTCCGAAGAGGTAGGCAGAGGCACAACCAGGGCACCCACGACTAGCCGAAGATACTAAGTCCCATAATGGGATAGGTGGCAAGCCTATCGCAAACCGGGCACGTTTCCAATCCCGACCAACATTTTTTTTTATTAGAAAACTGCAAAAATCCAATTTCCTTTTTGTTGGCCGAACCGGGATTCGAACCCGAGACCTCATGCAGTCAAGTCCAACACCCGGACCGCTCGACCACAGAGGCGAATTAAAATTAGGTGTTGGAATCTATACTTATTACCGTCGTGGTATGGTATAGTAAAGTATCGTGGTTGTACTTACAACCAAACGTTCATTAAATTAAAACAGACTTTTTATCTTAAGTAATGATGATGCCGCAAAAAGTGAAACCGTTTGGCTATAATAGCGAAAAACATAGTATTAAATAAAGTGTGTACTGGAAATTGGAAAAGTACAAGCTTTTACCACCTAAAAGTATGTAAAAAATTATTGCATCCTTTTTAATGTCCAATTTCCCAATATCCTACCAATTTAAAATATATTTTATAACTTTGTTTTTCTGTCTAAGCCCCAGCTATGGTCAGCGCTAAATCTGTTGAATTTATTGTTCAGAAATTTTGGTAGGTACTCAAAATGGCAAAGAAGGTTTTTAAAGAAACAAGCTACTTTTTATTTAAATACACTAAGGCTGTATTTCACCGTTGAATTTTACCATCTATAACATACCGAATATAATCTGACTAGAATCACAATATGAAAATCGTTACTGTATTGCACTGAATAAATGTCTTAATGTTTAGCTCTCTTCAACAACATTTCTTCAAAGTGGGTATTTGCTGTTTAAAAATTACTTTCTCATAAAAAATATTGCCACATTATTCTAGCTTACCGTCAGGTTGTATTTTTTGGAGAATAAACCGTATTGGTCCGGGCTTCTTTGCAGAACAGACCATTTGCCTTCCTAGCTCAAAGTCAAGCATTGGCTTACCGTCACTAACATTGTGACATCCTACTAGGTAATATGTTTAAGAAGAGATTTATTTTAATAGTAAAATTTTGTTAGCTCGTTCAAAACTTAAAATTTCACTGAATGCCTATATTTTTATAACATTTGGAATGTCGCAATTTTGTGTGCACAGTTTAATTTAAAAATTTGAGACAGTATTCAAATATAAAATGAATGAATTATTCAAATGGTTGATACAAAACTAACAGTACCTAATTTATTTTGTTTCAGACTTACAGTATTGCCAGCACTGTCATCTCGTACGCAGTACAGTTTCACTTAGTTCAGTTTTAATTTGCAATTAAATTACTTTTAATCCACAACACAATCGCAATTGCATGAAAGGATAGCGCACATTTTCATGGGACGGAGCGTGTTGGGTCGAGATGCATCGTATTGCAAAGCATAATATTCTGGTGGATGTTGGCGGATTTTTGTTACTCAGTACCAGAGTTAAGTAAAAAAGCGGCAGCTATACTTAAACAAGTTTGGAAAGTGCGCCTCTGGTTGTTTTCGCACAAAACTTTCAAGCTAAAAATATGTCATGAGCCCTGTATTCGTTTTACGAATGTCGTTTTACTCTCCTCTTTAGTGACTGTAGGCCACAACGGAACTACGCTCGTGGTGCCGCGCGGAAACTTGCCTCAAAAAAATTCGTCGCCATCCTTACGCCAGTGTATGTTGCTCTATACAAAATGTATAAAAGTGATCTAGACGGATTTTTAGGGCAACTCACGCCTAACTGTCAGTGTCCGAGAGCGGCCGCCAGCGACCAGCATGATAATATGTAAAGGTAGATGGAGCCGTCAGCCACCGCAGAATCACGTCGTCGCCGTCACCCATTGCCTGCCGCGCGCCCCATCCCGGCGGAATTTAGTTTCAGATACGACAGCACTTGGAAAAACACAGAAAGTTGGTTATGATAAGTTTCACTTCTCAGACTACTAAAATACTTTTCATCAACTTACGCTGCACCATTTTTAAATACTGAATAATTTCCTTGTGTATTATGAATTATTATTTATTATGAAATTAAATGTTGTGTTGTTTTGAAATGAGAAACACTTGTGTTATTTAATCGCAAGCTATCACCCCTACTTCGTCCGTGTATTCTCGTTATTTCTTCCGAGTCAAATCTAATTTTGAATACAATTTATAAAAATCAGATCAGCCATTTCGTCGTCCAAATATACCGTGCCTGAATAGTGTCGTGTCTATACAGCCTTAAATTCACTTCTACCTTTCGTTTAAAATTCAATTTTAAAGTTATAGATACTAGAAAAAAAATAAACAATTTGAAATACCACGTTTCCTAATTTATCACCTAAGTGCTTACTCGAACCGTGAAGCACCGTTAATAAAAGCTTCAATTTTTTTTATGATATTGGAAGGCATAAAAGAAGACGGATTTCCTGATGGTAAGAAATTCACGCCGCCTAGACATACCAAAGGTGGTGTTGGTGCGTTGCCAACCTGAGGCCTAGTAGCTAGTTTGCTTGGAAAAGTGGTTTGTTAAAGTATGAACCCATAAGTTAGCTAAAAAAAGTTCATCATAATTATTATCAAAACGTTTATAAAACAACTACATTACTTTTTTACGTAATTTTGTGAGTAGAATATTTTCGTATCGTCCACTTTCACGAAACTTTTTCCCTAAAAGATTAATAGAGAACACTGTCTATGATACACTTCTTATTCCTTTTGAAATATTTATCATACCCGGAAATTCTGCTTGTTTGTCTTCCTATAACATAAAAAAAAATTATTCACCCTTTGTAAATATCGCCGTCTCGCCGTAAATATCGCAATCGGGTCAGACTATATGAGTACTTTAAATAACATTGTTGCATTATTGACTCAACACTTTTATTGATTTCACGTACTATATTTCCGAGTATGACAAATATTTTAAAAGAAATAAGAAGTGTGTCATAGACAGTGTTCTCTATTAATCTTTTAGGGAAAACGTTTCGTGAAAGTGGACGATGCGAAAATATTCTACACACAAAATTACGTAAGAAAGTAATATAATTGTTTTACAAACGTTTTGATATTAAATATTATGATGACCTTTTTTTAGCTTACTTATGGGTTCATACTTTAACAAACCACTTTTCTAAGAAAACTAGCTACTCTTGTTCGAAATATGTTTAAGATCAGTTTACGATGAAACGAGAAAACAATGACAGTTTGTCTCATGAGTTTGACCTTGTCACAAATGTATGGTTTCAATCTGGTATCTACACATTTACAAAAGTCCTTGCGATATAAGCAGAAAGTAACTATTGTCACGTTTTGCAGTCTTTCCAGATCCGCCTAGTACCTTTCACATTCATGACTCTTTTTATACAAACACGCTGATTTCAGAGAATCTACCCTCAAAAATTAACTTTACTCTCATCGATACTGAGGTTTCGGTCAAACGAAGGTCGTTTATCGTTGATGTGTTATATTCGCACTTCTTTATTACCGGAATGCCGCAAACGCGCGTTACGACAGGTGAACTCGTTATTCGTTTAATTGATCCTAATTTTGTTGGTTGAGCGCGGGAGAAAGGCGAGTAATAAGTGAGTGTGTAGACGAGTTATTGCGTACAAGCAGAGTGAGTTATGTCAGTATTAAAATCAATGTTAACTACAGTAGAGGCAAAAAATCGCTCATGGCAGGATAGTTAAGGCGAAGTACAACTTGCAATTAACTTTACGGTCAACCGAAAGACAAAAGCTAGTCCGTTAGAATTGTTAATAGGTAGGGTAGCCCGTCCTTTATCATTGATGGCAGCTGACGATGTAGAATCATAAGTTGAGTTAGATAGTATAAGGAACAGTGCATTGCATAATATCGAAAAGGCAGCAACGTATGAGAAAGGTAGATTTAATCAGACAAAGCCGAAGCTAAATAAATTTTCGGTAGGCGAATTTGTTTTGATTATGAATGAGGAAAGAAATCAGACTAAGTGGGATCCTAAGTTTAAAGGACCCTTCGAGCTTATAGAATTTCTTGAAGGTGATCGTTATAATTTAAAGGCGCTTAATTTTAATCGCACCTATAAATACGCTATCATCAGATAGGTTACGGAAAATGCCAGACAATCAAGGTATAACTGACGACATTGTAACGTAGTGAGGATGGCTTAGCTACCACCTACCACTATGTTAACAGAAAATAAACAAACAGACAAAGCAGTAAACTGGAATCTTGTTGATATTAAAAAATAAAAAAATGTAAACGAAAACATTATAATAAAAGAAACACTAGTAAAATAAAGTCCCTACAAAAAAAGTCTGTGCACAAAAAGTTCTGCCGGATTAAAAAGGAAGGGTCGTGGGATACGGTGGTCTTGTCGACGGAACGCGAAGGACTGCTGCTGTAATCTTCGGCAGTTGGGCTAGCGGGATCCTTTGGCGCCTTCCCTCAGCAGCCAGAAACAGCAGCAGAAGTGGACAGCTGAGAAGGCGGCCAGAGAAGAACACCGGCGGGCAGCTTCCGCTGGTCTAGGGTCCTTCCACCACCGAGCATCAGACATCAGTCTGCAAGCAACAGTTATAGTAGGCCGTTCCGTCGACTTATCAAATTAGAATTTTGGCAGCATGCTGTGTAGTAGAAAATATGCAGAATAGAAATAATCGAAGAAGACTGTCCTGTACAGGATCTCAAGCAAATTCTGAGAATACTAGAAGCAGACTAATTAATGTGTGGTTAGTTCTCTTACTAGTCTGTGAAGCAGACTAAAAAAAAGAAAATACAATACTACGTAAGACAGACTAATCTAAAATAAAATGTCGAATATCAATTTTTTGTTCTACATTTAAAAAATGTATAAGATAGAGAACTTAGTTATTTTTTAATACCGGCCAGTGTAGTTACCAACTACAAAGTTTTCCCCTTGTTGGTCCGGGCTCCTTTGCATAATAGACCATCTGCCTTTCTGACCAGGCAGCTCGTAAAAGGCGAGCATAGGCTCACTTTCACTCACACCGTGACATCTTACTGGGTGGTAGAGTTTCGCAGCGACTCGCCCGGATTGGTACCACCGCTTTACCTATTCCTGCCGCCATAACGTCATGACGTGTTCCGGTTCAGAGGGTAAGGTAGCCGGTAAACTTACTTTTGTTCGAGGCCTAACATCCTGACCTCAGGTTGGCAACGCACCATTACCATCTTTGGTGTCTCTAGGCGGCGTGAATTTCTTACCATCAGGAAATCCGTCTGCTTGTTTGCCTTTCTTTAATTAAAAAAAAACAAAGGCCAGCTATTAAAACACTTTTTGAATAAAAATAATATTACAACATGGATGTAGATGTAGAGCTGAGTAATCGTGATAATGATGGGAGTACTTGAATTTCCATGATGGTTGGACCGTTCCAGAGGTTGTCGTATAGCCGTAGCTCAGTAGAAATCGGCATCAACTACAAGTAGTTCGTGAGTACGCGGTAAGCAGTCAGGTTCAGTTAAAACCAGGGAGTTTAGGAGAGACTCGGCGTTCACTGCGGTGGTTCGCATAAGATTAGTAACTGGAGGTTACTGGGCTATGGTAAGACAGAAATCACATGTAAAGTTCAAGTAAGATACAGTGAAAATGTAGTCATACTTTGAGCAGTTGGTTATACTTTGAGTGTTTTGACGATTCATTTGTAATTGAAATGACTGTTTTACTTCGAGCGTTCTCATTGTGAAGTTATTTTCTTAATTAAATTGTCTGGTTTGAAGTCCCTATTTTCATTTAGTTGCTTTCGACTCACTGATAGTCAAGTGTAGTGAGTTATGTTAGGTCAGGAATGACCGAACAATTTGATACTGCGTGATGAATTTTGTTTCAGAATAACACACAGGGACGTGTGTCCCGCAGGATGGCCGTGTCGGAGAGGTCCATAGTTGATTAAAAAGCGAGACGCAAGCGATATCATCGCTTCGGCAGAGTTCGGTTTTGGAGTTCGTAAGCGGCGATCGTCGAGGCGTGCCCCGACGAGAACACATTACACACTTCTCCTCTTGTTAAAGAGTATTTATATTCCTTGCACTTCTCTATCGACCGCCGCGCGAACAACAACTCCGGGAACTGTCTTACGGCTCAGTGTGTTACGTAATATTAATTTTTAATCTACCGACGTATTCATTATGAAATTATTTTAATTGAAACCAGTTTTGTAAATATTGTGTGAAGATATTGGTTGTCTGCTCGCTACCCACACCTTGCTACCCCAAAGTAAGCAAATTATATGCTTGTGTTATGGGTGTTAGTCAACAATACTATACATAGAAATACTTAAATAGATACTAGAATAAATTTAATAAACACCCAGACCAGGAAATACAGACATCTAAATTTTTATCACACAAATGCCTGCCCCCGTCGGGAATCGAAACCGAGCCTCGCGGTTAGTCGGTGTAGTTAGGCGTGTAGTGGCTAGCGTCCACTCGACCAACGAGGCGGTTACAGGCGTAAAGATACTTATAAATGTCTTGAACTTTTATAAGTAATTTATAATCTTTATTTTAATTCATACGGATAATTATCGTAATTAAACAATGGCTCTGTTTAATTACGATAATTAACAGTATTGTTATACTGCTCAAATTACTTGGCAGGTTACATACCTTACAAATGACTAATTCATGTATTGTAGCGTATAATGATTTTTAAAGTGGGCTCATATGGTAATGTTATACGAAAACACCAGTAGGGTAACCAACTCCCCTACAAAATCATTTGATAATAAATTATAATTTATGTTATTATTAGTGTTTGTTCTAAAACGTGAAGCCAGTTTTAAGCGAATTTTGTGAAGCTCATTCTATGAATATTATAAATGCGAAAGTTTGTCTGTTTATTTGTTACTCCACGCAAAAACTAATCAACCGATTTTCATGAAATTTGGTACACTCACACAGAGAGTAACTTGGATTAACACATAGGATAGCTTTTATTGCGAAATAATGTTCCTGTGGGTCTACGCGGGCAACGCCGTGGGCAACATCTAATGTCAATTAAAATCAGACATAAATATTTTCATTTCTTCATCTACATGTACAAGAGGCACTTGTGACGCATCTTTACCATACATCTATATCTATATTTACATTACACTAAATCTTCTATCAGATGCCCTTCCTTACACTAGAAAGTTCCAAAAAGAAACTCAGCAGTCTTGTTTCTTTAGCTGAATTTAAAATTATGTATACAATAATATAAGGCGATGAAACATTATAAGAGATTAGCATGAGGAGCAATTAATCTCAAGCGTTCTTATCTGCTAAATATTACCCTTACCCAGTATACCCTTTTCATATAATTTCCATTTAATACATTTCTTATTTTTTTACTTCCTATTCTTTTAGGGAAGATCTTTCAAGATTTTACGCCGCTGTTAGAGTCTGTGTGATTTTAAAAAGTTCTGTTGCTATTGCTAAACCATATTTTAAAATAATTATGTTACAAAAGCATTGGTTACATGTGCTTGTGTTCCAATGGCCTATCCCAAAAAGCTTAAACATAGAACTGGAGGCTACGTTTAAAAGAATTACATGAAATCACTTGGAATAACTTTGATTAGCCTTTTTTGTGATTTCTTGTATTGCAAATAAAAACCAGACATATTTTTATCAAAAATTTGAAATCCTATGTACCTACGTATGTGAAAAAAAGTATAATAAAAGGCTTCTTCGTCTTGAAATATTTAAAGTGCTGACCTACGTAATGTATCCGTCAAAATAATTACTACGAAAAAGTAATAACTGACTATTTCTAGCAAATTAAGTATCTACTTGATGTACATTTTATTTTATTAATTGTCAGCATATGACAGGCAGCTCGTAAGGGAAAAGTATGTTAGTGAAGGGTCTTTAAAGCGATTTTAATTTCTGTGATAAATCGCTCTAAAATTTAGTAAATCCTTTTGGTGTTCCGATTTAAATGACTGATCAGTCATTTTGGTATCTTTCGCCTTAAAGTTAGCAACTTAAACTAATTATGAACTTCTAATTACGTTTGAGTTGTTAACATATCTATCCACTATCTTTAAATCCAGGACTTTTATCCTATATCATCCAAAGATCGATCTTCTTCTCCACTATACTATATTTTAAGCATAATTTACTAAATTGTGCAACTGGATACAATGTTATCCAGAAAAACTTTTGCTTTTTTATAATATAGGTATGCTTACGGAAGAATGAAAAGTCGGCCTTTTTGAACAAATTTTATAATTTTTATCTAACAAACTGTTTAACATGTGTTATTATGTGTGTTTTGATTTATTCTTCAAAACACGTCTTTTCTCAGTTTCCATTTCAATTCAAGACTTTTTCAAGTTTTTTCAGGCGATTGTTAAATGTAATTGTTACATATTTGTTTACTAGGTACTTAATTGTGGCAACGTATGATCTAAAACGCTTTATAATTTTTTTATCCATAAGTACAAAAATAGCCTTTGCTTTGATTTAATTTAACAAAAGCATTTAATAATCCGGCGTCACCACAGTCAAAATATGTAACACCGTTAGTAGGGTTGGGTCTAGGAAATACATCTAAAGCGCAGCCATAATTTTAAGATTAAAAAAAATAACATATACTAAATGGATGGAAAGGCTATTGTTTAAAAAAATAGATAAATAAATCTAATAAAAAAATTTAAATGTAAATTTTGCAAACACTTGGGTCAACACATAGGATAGTTTTAATCCCGAAAAAATTACCCTGTGAGAACATTAGCAACGCAGCCAAAACGCGGACAACAGCTAGTACTTTTATAAAAATGTATTTAAACAGATAGATTATTTACATAACTATGTTGTTTTTATTTACCAAATTTCTTAAACAATAGTACATATATTTTTTTTCATTATCATCAGTTGGAGGACGTTCACTGCTGGATTTAGACCTCCCCCAAAGAGCGCCACAAGTCACGGTCACCAGCCGCTTGTATCCAGCGACTCCCTGCGACTTTAAAAAGATCGTCAGTCTACCGAGTGGGAGGTCATCCAACACTAGGTTCGTCGTTGTCAGTCGAGAACCTTTCTTCCCCAGTGATTGTCGGTTCTGCGAGCAATGTGGCTTGCTATTGCCACTTCAGCTTGCTTATTTCTAGACTATGTCGGTTACTCTCGTTCTCTTGCGGATCATCGAATTGCAGATCACATCACACAGAGAAACACCGAGCATAGCTCTGTCTTCCCTAGACCCAACCTTAAAAACGGTGTTACATATTTTGACTGTGATATCTCCGCGTTAATAAATGCTTCAGTCGGTTTATGTGATCCAAATCCAGATGTATGGGTCTGGGTGTATTTTTTTAATTTATTCCATTGTATTTAAATATTCAACTAAGTTTTTTATAATCTCAAGTTTTATGACATTGTTATTTATAGCCAATTAAAAATATTTTTTTTCTTAATTAAACTATCACGACTTTCAGATTTAATTTAATTTAATAGCTGTTGCCCGCGGTTTCGCCCGTGCGAACTGCTCTGTTTTTTTTTACCAAAAACAGTCACAGTGAGACTAAAACATTGTGTCAATGAAGGTGAAGTTAGAAAATAATGATACGGTTACCTACTCCTCGATATAGACTGGGTGCCTTAAGACCGTATGGCGTATGCCAGTCTGTAATTTTGTATTCGATATTTTTGCTTTACTATAAAAAAAAATATCGAATTTCCATTGCTATCCATTCATAGTTTATATATATTTTGTAAATATTTATTGATTCTATTATATGTCTTACTTAGGTAAGTATATGTTTTATACACCACATTTTTTCGTTTCCTTGGGAGTGTATTTGTCCATCCAATTGTATGTTGTGTGGTTTTTCTTCTATCGCGCTTGAAGTTGAACGCCATTTTGCGCGATTCGGCCGCCATCCACGAATAGATAATGGATTGTTAAAAAATATTGGAGCACAAATTGCAAGACCTCTGTCACTTATTTTCAACTTAATCATTGATTCGGGAAACTTTCCGAGAGCATGGCAAATTTAACAGTAGTACCTATATTATTGCTAGCGACTATCTAACAATTTCTAAAGAAAAATTTTCTGATCACAGATAGACAGTTTGGGCTTAGACTCTGTAAATTTACCCAAGATACAGTTACTATTCTAATTCTAATTCTTTATAAAAAAAAACTAGGAGCGGAATCAATGTATAAAAACAGCTAATCACATTAGCTGATCCGAATCAATATCTTTTGGCGTGCCACAGGACATCATTGTAGAGCCATCTCTATTTCTTTCAGATGTACATGACATCGCTAAAGTGCCCTTAATAAATGATGAAATTTTCTGTTATACTGATGATAGAGCTTAAGTTTTTTATTACAAAAATTGGCGAACTGTATTCAAAAGGGTAGATGATAGCTTTAAGTCAATCTCCGAATGGTTAAACTCTAATCTTTTAATTTTAAATGCCTAAATGACAAACTTCGCCCAAATAAAATAGCAGCATCGCCAACGTCAAGAATCAAAATACATTCCAGTCAATGTTTTTCATCACAATGCGTTCAATCCTGTTATTGTATGGACTACATTCAACGTCTTAATGTATGTAGACATCTTAGTCTCTCTTAGAAGAAAATATATCTTTTAAGGATCATATATTGCTTGTATCATCTAGAGTCAGAAAATTGATGCTTATTATGAGAGACCTGCGCGAAGCGTTAGAATAGAAGCTTATTAAGATGGTGTACATAGCTTTATGCTGATCTGTAATAGATTATTGTATTCTTTCTTAGGGAGGCGTTTCTTTCGCCTTAATTACTCTTTAGGAGCATTTTTTAAAGTAGCTTTACGTAAACCCATTAGATATCCCACTAAAACATCTACTTTGATACAAAACTTCTAAGCGTAAGGCAATTATATTATTTAAGGGTCGCAACAGTGGCTCATGAAAATTTAACAAAATCTGTCAAATATGCTTCAATGCTAACGCAAAAACTTTTCAGACTCCCAAATTAAACACCCAAAACTGCTTTTGCCCCCCGCGATTTAGTGACTTCCTTTTTCCTCATATTTATAGCTAACTAATCAGATTATTTAAATAGAATCTATCCTTACTATCGTCGGTATCTGGTAGAATTCCATTGTATATACACTTTTTACAAGTGTTTACTACAAACAGTGTGCAGATTATTTAATGTCAAAACTTATACTGTCAAATAAACAAACATATTAATATCAAAAGGACTATGCACAATGTACTTCGAAGACACTGAAAGTCTGATCAAAATCAATTAATGAAGTATGTATGTACGTAATATCTTAATAAGTAATTTAAAAAAAGCAACTGTTATAAGATCGACTAGCCGCAAGCTTATTTTATTATTTTATTTATTTTAATAACTTCTCCGTAGCTGTGCCTAGTGTGGGGGTCAGAAAATTGTATTAGTTTGTTTCTTGGTTTCTGTTTTTTTTTTGTTAGAGAAAACTGAGACTCTATCCGCATATAGTCAGTCAGCTATATCAATTAGTATGAAAATCGGTTCACCACGGAAAGTTTACCGGAATCGAATTTTAAAGTCTAATCTAGATTTGTTATTGTAATTTTAGGAGCACTGAACTAGAACTTATTTAATAAATTAATTAAGTTTATTTTCTGTTAAGACTAAAATTACTAATTTGTTGACATTGAAATTTTAAATTAGTGATGCATACTGTCCCACAAAATACATATAATGTAACATTTTGCGAAGACGACCATATCATTTTCATAGGGTGAACCTTATACCATATGAAAATGATATCAGATTTCACGTCGAGCCAAGCTTCTGAATATACACGGTCTAATTCTTCCGACCCTAAGTAACCAAATTCTACACATTAGTAGTAAAATGTATGGCGTCACCGGTAATGCGAATATTTAGTTTCTGAAGTAACAAAACAGCCAAGTCATACATTTTTACTAACATGTAGAATTTGGGAAGTTAGAGTCTAAAGAGATAGGCCGTGTAGATTAAGAAGCTTGGCTTCTCTGTCTGATATCTTATTCAATTATTAATTTTAATTTACATTTATTGTACACGTAAGCAACAGAACAGCAAGAGAATGCAAATGTAACTGCTAACTTATCTCTAATAAGGGATATCTTACAGCTAACCTAAGATAGAGAAAAAACAACTTTAATTAGAATTATAAACTACTCTACATAATTTGAGTTATAAGTAGGAAAACGCAATAGAGCAGATACGGAAGTACGATAAAAGTAACCCGGAATAAGAAGGATTTAGAAACGCTCTTTCAAATATTTTGGAGCATTAGGGTTAAAGGGAATATGTATTAAAAAGAAGAAACAAAAGATAATTAGTTCTGCACTGACTGTTGGGAAGCCATGTCAGTTAAACACGGTACTGCAACACGTGATCATTTGGGAAGGCCGTAAATAAGCGCTCGAGCTAATATAAATGTTTCTCAGCGACGTCCGGATAGCAAGAATCTGCGTAATCTAAAATGGTTAGTGTAAAGGAAATCATGCGAGATGTTTTTGTTTCTCGAGGAAGCAAGTATTGAAAGGGTTTAAGAGAATGGAGAGAAAATTCGAAATAAAGTCTACTCATAAATTAGTAAAGTTGCCTTACACGGTGAATATTATGATGTTACAAAAAATAGGTTGGACGTTTGAAAATAATTTAAATTTAAATCGACTCCAAAACCGACTCCAATTTAAATTTAAATCGAGTCCAATCGACTGGCTTGCGATTTTGATAGATTTACTAAGAGCCCAAAATGAACTTCAGTAATTGTGCCACAGTGCCGGCACAGCTGGAGATCATCAGCGACAAGAAGGAATTTTGAAGTGATTTTTGCAGGAATGAGGTTAATAAACATTGAAAATAGAAGGGTAGATAGAATCCCAAACTGAGGAACGCCAGCAAGCAAGGTGGTCCATTCGGAAAGGAATTCGTGTTCAAAGATTTGCTGGGAGCACCTCTTAAGGTAGGACTTTACAAAACTCTAAAAAGACAAAAACAGTAAGTTGCTCTACATGCATGGCATTGCAGATATCATCAGAGACCTAAACTTAAGTGGCCACGGTACTATGACGAGAGCGAAAACAGTTTGGTAAGACGATGTAAGCTCATTGCCATGAATGTGAAGAAATTTTAAGAAATAAGGAAGAATAGATATTGGACGAAACAGGGAAAAAGACTTCGGGTTAGATACTTTATGTGGCACAGGGCAAACTTTAGGTATGTGTCGTCGTGGCAAAATTTTACTTGAAATGTTTTTAGTTTGATTTCAGTTCTTTTTGATGTTTTCTTCTTTGATTCTTTCTTTCTTCTTTCTTTGATGATTTCTTCTTTGATTCTTTTTTGAGGCTTGTAAGAGTTTAATTTTTTTTGTGGAATGTAAAATGTTTTTCCAAGTACTGTCTACAGTCAGGTGTAAATTTTCGTATCTTACTTCATTATTTTTTTTTTATAATAAAAGTTTATTTAGAAACATTACAATATTACAGATAAACGCGGTACGATAATAACCACTTTAGTCAAAGGACTGTGTTGTAGTCATTAACGCCCACCTCCAAGGTATACAAAAAAATGTGTTTATTTAAAATGCATGCATGTGAGTGTGTATGTGTGTGTGTGTGTGTGTGTTTGTGTGTGTGTGTGTGTGTGTGTGTGTTTGTGTGTATATGTGAGTGTGTGTATATGCTAATGCCATTTGAGTCAAATCATAAGTTTTTCAACATAGTCATAACCCAGGTCCTTTATCCAAAGCATAATTTTTAATTTACAGTCTCTTGTATTAAGCGAATATATCGAAGTAATTAAATTTATTTTGTTATACAGTATGGAACTTATGAAATAATACTGACGCCTTAATACTGACAGACGAGTTCTTTCAATATTACAGACCTTTTGATTATTTCGCTTGGCCTTAAATAAATTTAGTTCATGAGAAAGAAGTTGGTGCTTTCGAACCACTATTTTATATATGACTTCCTCACAGACATTACATCACACTCCTCGTATAATTTTGTTGTTGGATATCGCAATGGTTTACTGATCATCACCTTCAGTAAAGCTCTTTGTGCCCTTTCCAGGCGGATTAAACGCGTTTTGCATGCAGAACCCCAGACGGAAATACAAAAGCATATTATAGAATGTGCTAATGCGGAATAGACAGTTTTTGAGTGTAGTCAGGTCCGCACCAACCCTAAGTTTCCTAAAAACGTAGGTTAACTTCCTAATTCGACAAATAGTGGCATTTATGTGATCGTTCCTGGACAATGTGTTGTCAATTATTACTCCCAGATACTTCATTGACTCAACTCGAGATATAGACTTACAATTACAGGTACTATCAGCTGTTATAAGATGACATTGTTGCATTAACAAGGAGAAGTCCGCGTCAGGTTGAGTTATTTACGTAGGTGAAAAGGTAATAAATTGAGTTTTGAAGAGATTTAAAGTAAGTCGATCACAGTGTAGCCATTTACTGACTAAAAATAAAGCAGATTCGGCGTACGAACGGGCTTCTGACCAGCTAGAACCATGAAAAACTAGCGCTGTATCATCAGCATACACAAACATATTACAGTGAGGGAGGGAGAGTTTACATAAATCGTTAATGTAAAGTAAAAATAAGTTAGGCCCAAGGACACTACCTTGTGGGACGCCGTACGTAATAGGCTCTTCTTGACTCATTACTCCATCAATAGTAGCACACTGAGTTCGATCACTCAAGTAACTCCGGAAAATATCATAAGCAACTCCACGGACTCTGACCTGATGTAATTTATAGAGCAATATCGGAACAGAAACAGTAAGTATCAAATGCCTTGAATAGGTCAAGAGAAACACATAAACATTTGTATTTTTTATTTAAATTGCAAACTACCGAAGTAGTTAGATCCAAGATAGCATCTTCAGTAGATTTACCACTTCTAAAACCGTATTGATTAGTAGCCAGTATATTTTTAGCGTCAATGAAGGAAAGGAGACGTTTGTTTAGAATCCTCTCAAAAATCTTTGAGATTGTTGTTAACACAGAAATATGCCTGTAATTGTTGATATTGTTTCTGTCACCGCTTTTGTAAGTTGGGTGCACCAGGGCCCTCTTAAACACTTTTGGAAATGTGCCAGAATTAAGACAAAGGTTAAAAATGTGATTTAGAACTGGGATCAAGATGTGTCGAGCGGCTTTAAACAAAGACGTTGGAATGCCATCCCAACCAGTAGCACAATTCTCCTTAAGGTTAGTGATAACCAGTTCTATTTCTTCACAGTCTGTGTTTAGAAGGGCCATATAATGCAAATGATTAGTATCAGACTTTGGAGTAACAGAATAGGAATCGGTTGTAGATGGGATGCAATATTCTAAATTTTTACCTACAATGACAAAAAAGTTGTTAACCTTGTTGTGCGAAGCAACAGGAGTATGGGACAGAGATAATAGCTCACGAGGAGCAGTTTTTGGTTTTAGGTTTGAGAGCTTTTTAATCAATTCCCAAGTCTTCTTGGGGTTTTTTTTACGTTTTAGGAACTCCGAATTTTCATACTCCTTTTTGACTTTTTTGAGCAAATTATTGCAAAAGTTTTTATATCGTTTATATGTAACGTTAAGTGTTTCATTATTAGGTTCTTTTTTAGTTTGCCTGTAGAGTTTGTCTCTATTCCGTGTGCATCTCAGTAAACCCGGAGTTATCCAAGGTTTAATAATTCTCTTACTACTAGGAACAACAATGGACTTAGTCTGGGTTTGCACAGCTAAAGATAAGGTATGAACCAAATTAGTAGATGCAGTCTCAGCATCATCACAATTTAAGATATGTTCGAAATTAGTATCCCGCAAATGGGCGATACACGATGACAAATCCAAACGGGTAACTTTCCGATCTGGTACATAAATACTCTTAGAACCTTCTAGATCACATAATAACACTACAGTGTTGTGATCAGTGAAATTGGTGAAAGTTTCGTTCAAACTTCCACCCCCTTAAAGCAGGTGTACCAACCAACCAACTCTATGAGGGTTAAAAAAACGACGAAAAACTTCAAAAAACGGTAGGTTTGCATTGCACTTCGCTTGTTTGCGGGGATACGACCGTGCCCCCAGATTTCAATGTAGAAAACTTTAGAAAAGATCCAATCCCAGTTTTATTATAACTACATAATTAAATGTTTTTCAGAAAAGGTAGATATTGAAATGGAAATAGAAATAAAAGTTGTTTATTTCACAGATATTATACATGAATTATTATAAAATATTCAACTTTTCATGTGATTTAAATTTTATACGTTTTTTAATTTTTTTATTTCTTTTCAAAACATTTATTTCATTTCCATGTATTGAATTATACAAGGCCCAACTTATTCCCATTTATTTGCATATTGGTCTTTTTTGACAATTATTTACATCAAACTTATGTTCGACTTTTGAAATCGTATTGTTCATTTCGTCATATTTATCCGATTGAATTTTCATTTTAAATAAAAGTGATATGTCATCCGCAAAACAATACAATTCCACGTGTGTCTTTAGCATAGCAAGGGTTAATCACTAAAATTTATACAGAACAAATCATTGTATCAATCATTGTAATATCAGCACCTGTTAATACTTACTTACCATTAATCGCAACTTCAAATACGAACTTGAAAAATCGTGTACCTTATTTCTAATTCCATAATAGCATAGCTTCTTGATCAGTATAATATATCGCTGAATTCAATCAAATGCTTTAGACAAATCACAGAACACACTAAATACATCCTGAGAATCCTCCGAAAATTCATGCATTTTCTTCAATAATTCTACACTGAGTAATACATAGTACACATAGTACATACAGAAAACTCAATCTCATGTCAATCAAAAATGAAGGGAAAATTGTCATATTAAGGCTGGTAATGTGCTCCACGTCGCTAGGGTAATAATTACGATGTGACGGTGTAATTTACTATTATTTACTTGTTATCAGACTCTTGATAATTTTTGTTTTATCTATTCCTTTTTAATACATTTAATTCTTGGTCTTAGGAAGTGCAATACTAATAATCGCAACACGGGTTGCTCGCCGGTCCACAGTACTATCACTAGGTGATTGGGATTACAAGTACTACCTAAACGTAATGTACTTCTAGTACTAAAAAAGAGAGGACCGCCCTTCGTACACACCTAAAGCAAAATGTTCTACTCCTGATACAGACTTATACTAATGAAGTTACTGTCAAACTATTGAATTTGGCCTAACCAAGAAATAAACAAGTCATACTATTTGCGTCTGTCCCTTTTTTGTAATTACGCGCCACAACCGTTCGTGTTACGTCGGATTGTGAAGAGTCGTGCGCGATAAAACGTATTTGGCAGCATGAGTGAATTCCTGGCCAGTGTGGTTTCAAGTCTTAAAGTGGAGTACAGCCGTGTAGGGGAGACCAAGGTGAGTTGTGACATAGGAGAGTTGTGCTTCTCTGTCACAACTGCGTTGACACCACGCTGCAAGCCAATTATAGGTAGGCCTTGCTTGAGAGCCAGAACCACAAGTACCTAATCAAAATTGCAATAAACATTTGTGGCAATAATTACGGTTTCTTCTGTAGCATTTTTTTTCTACTGCATCCTATTTTGGTCTCTCTGATTCACCAACAGATCCGGCCCCCGCATAAACACATATATAATTAGTTATATATTTTCTACATAATCACCACCAAATTTGATGCACTTTTGAAATTTAAAATAAAAAAGGTACTTCTAAAGTGAACCTAAGTCTATGTATTTGAAAAACATTATCCAAAACTCGGGTAACAGAATCAAGCACACGTGGAGTATTATAAATACAGAAATTGATACATCTCAATTTTTTTTAACAAATTTGAATTAAATATAAATGTGTGTAGTGTTAAAGACGATGTGAAAACAGTTAAAAAATTCTTCATCAATATTCTAATTGAAACAACCAGTCATTCCTATTTTTCGAAATCAATATCGAAGCAATCCGTAATCGAATGTAATGCAGGTTTTAAGTTTAGCTTTGTTGATACGAAAAACGTAACAAAAGCTTTTAAATCACTTCAAACAAAGAAAACGTTAGATTTGTGGGGACATACTGTTAAAACGGTTGTGCATCGCCTTTGGCGAATATAACAATACTTGGCCATTGTATTTCCTGGTGTAATGAAACAAAGCAAGGTAGTGCCTTTATTTAAATCGAGTGAAACTTCTAACCTAATCCAACAAATCAAGCCAAGTCACCCAAAACATAGTGTATATACGATAGCGAAAAATATACGTTGATTTAGGCAGGTGACTAAACAACACCTAGACTTTAGAATATTATGCTTCGGTATATGTGAAAATGAAAAAGATATCGAAGCCTATAAACGGTCCGGGCTCCTTTGTAGAATAGACCATCTGCTTTCCTGTGCCAGGCAGCTCGTAAAAGGCGAGCATAGGCTTGCCGTCACTAACACCGTAATATCTGACTAGGTGGTAGAGTTTCGCAGCGACTCACCCGGATTGGTACCACCGCCTTACCTATTCCTGCTGCCATAACGTCACGACGTGTTCCGGTTCGGAGGGTAAGGTAGCCGGTAAACTTACTTTTGCTCGAGGCCTAACATCCCGGCCTTTGGTTGGCAACGCACCGTTACCACCTTTGGTGTCTCTAGGCGGCGGGAATTTCTTACCATCAGGAAATCCGTCTGCTTGTTAGCCTTCCAATGTCATTCAAAAAAAAATACATAAAAACTATGATCTACTTACAAAGAAGTTGCATATTGAATAAGCAATCACGGTTAGACATATTCAAAGCATGCCCATCTTCACCCAGGTGACGTGGTAAAAACAAATTTAGCTTGGTTGAATAAATCAAGGCCAACTGAAAATGTATTCCAGAACAATTAACCTTAAGTAAATTAGTAGTGTCTACTGTGTCACATTATAGACGGAGAGCTACTAAGTCATTTGAGTCACTCGTTTTTTATATAATGTATATGTATGTATATATAAATGTTTTTTTACTATAGTTTAATCGTATAAGAGCCGATCTAACGTACGACTTTATCAAAATTTAAATAGTCTTAACATTTTTCGGAAAAGGTTTTGCAATCCCAATGCAAATTTTGCTTTATTGTAGCAGATATTTGTAAATATCAGTTCAATATCAGACAGCCGATAATTAAATAACCGATTATGCTGTCATAAGCGAAACCGGTAGGCTATTTATAAAATAATAAATTGTAAGTGATACGTAAAACAGTACAAGTGTTTCTTTATGTAAAAATATGAATAGTTGGAAGTGTTTTAGAATGGCATGTATAGACATAATCATAATATGAAAATTTCAAAACATTAAAATTGCAGCCTTGTGTCAGTTAAATGAAAAAAAATTTTTGACACTTTTATACTTTAAAATGACGATAAATTTAAAAAGTATCTTCGCGCCCATATCTAGGAAGAGGTAGGCAGAGGCACAACCAGGGCACCCACGACTAGCCGAAGATACTAAGTCCCATAATGTGATAGGTGGCAATCCTATCGCCAACCGGGCACGTTTCCAATCCCGACCAACATTTTTTTTATTAGAAAATTGGAATTCTTTTATGTTGGCCGACCCGGGATTCGAACCCGAGACCTCATGTTGCAAGTCCAACACCCGGACCGCTCGACCACAGAGGCGATTAACACAGAGGAGAGGATGATAAATTAACTTCAAAAAAATTAAGTTTTGTAGAAAACAAGTTCAGTGGATGATTCGGTAGCTGTCCTACTATAAGACATTATTGATTAGTTAAACTAGCGACCTGACTAGGTTCCGATTGTGGTAAATGTATATTGTTGGCTATATATTGTTAAAGTACAAAGAAACTGTTAATACCTAAAAATAAAAAAGAGGTTTTTATGATTAAGTATTTGAGTTTTTAATTTTTTGAGTTGATATTTAACAGGTTCCCTGTCAAATGAATCATATGTGATTCATGGGACATATTTTGTAACAAGGATTGTACGTTCATGAATCACATATGATCAAATTTAGAGCCAACTTCATGTCACTTTTTTAAATGGACGTAGCAGGTTAATGCACATTTTTAGTATTGGGACGTATGGAGTACATCCTCTTGATTAGCAAATCAAATAAAACCACAGTGATTTATCAAAAAAAAAAAATTTAGAAAAAATAAAGTAAACAAAAAATGAATGAAATCTTGTTTATTTATTAGAAAACGAGTAATACAAAACAATCAAAATTAGGCGAAATAATGAAATTATAATCCAAAAATTACTTTTTGTTTTTATGTGCCTCATTGTAGCACGACAAACAAAAGCTTTTTTTGCACTCTAGGCACTCTGTGCTTACTTGTTTTGCTTGAAGTGGATGTCCCTCCTCCTTTTCCTTAGCGTAACAAGAAACGCACCGCCTTCTCGCCAACTTACCATCTCGTCGAGGTATCTGCGTGAGTTGATGTTTTTTTTCTGTAGAAACAGAAGCAGATGTGCTTGGTCTTGCTGGTTTTTGTTTTTGGACTTCTTTGCCAATCCAATGCCGAATCATGGTCTCTTGAATATCTAAAATAGTGGCGGTAGAACCTGTCGCCTCATTGTAAATTACCCTTGTGTTGACGACCGCGGTTTGAAATAATAAATCAAATGCAATTTTTTTGTAACACGTTAGGCTTTTTCTTAGTGGCGAGTAGTAGCTACTAAGCTGGTCGGCTACGTCTATGCCCTTTTTAACCTCATTATAATCTATAATCGAATTAGGTTTTGAGGTCACTCCTCGCCAGGAAGTTATATTTGTTCTATCATCACCATGGCAAGTTGATATCGTCAACACATCACGTTTATCATGTCACTTGATCACAGTTATGCTGTTGTCCATTTGCCGCGCAATTACTTCTCCTCTACGAAGTTTTTTCTAAACGACTTCTTTGGGAATATTTTTTTTGTTTTTTCTCAAAGTCCCACACAAATCCGTGTTTCTATCTTTTAGATACTTCGCTAGCGCTATGCCCGTGTAATAGTTGTCAGCTACAATTAATCTTCCTTCGTTCAAAAGCGGCAGACATAGCTTTACCACAACTGAGCCAGGCTTGTCAAGACCATCGCAGTAGTTCCAGATCCGGCATGTATAGAGTAAGACCATGTATAACTGTTGATCGAACACATTTTATAAATTTTTATCCCGTACTTGTGACTTTTTGATGGGTCCGACCACCATGAGGGTTGGTGATACGGAACAGAATACCCTATGTCAGGAGACCCTAAAGACCTAGCACCCTATGTACCTAAGGCCCTAGATGCCTACCAGCCCTAGCCCTAACATAAGGTTTAATATATACTTATATAGATAAGTGCGGGATGTCTGTACCAATAGACCTACGGTAGCAGACGGAACCCTACGGGTAGGATAGGTGGTAAGGAGGTGGTGATATTCTCAAAGCAGATCAAGCAGGCTCACTTGACCAATTGAGGACTTGAAGGTCTTGATTTTTAGGCGACCTTGATGGTTTATCTGTGATTCATCAACTACTATTGTGTCAGCGGGCACATACAGGTCTCTAAAGTTTTGCTGAAGTTTGTTGACAAGTGGTTGTATGCGATACAATACATCAGGATTATCAGGCTGCATATCTTCAAAATGCCAGCAGCGCAAAATGAGGGCAAATCTATTGTATGACATAGAAATTTTGTGTATGAACTCACAGTAATATAAAGGATCCATTTTCCAATAATGTTCTATAGATGGTTTTTTATCAATACCCATATAGAGTATTATTCCGAAAAATAGTTTCATTTCTTGTTGATCCACATTGATCCATCGGGATATTCGTGAAAATATTTTTGTTTGTGCCCTTTTGAGAAGATGAGCATATACATTGGTTTTTTCAGCCATGTAATCCAAAATGTCATTGTTTACAAAATATTCCATTACTTTTATAATACTGACAGATCCCTCTTCATTAGTCACAGCATCAAAGTTTTGCAGACCGGAATTACCTATAAACTGCTCTCTTCCGATAGGAAGAATAGTTTCCGACCACTGTGTATCATCTCCATTGACATTATTTTCGTTTTCTAACGATTCACGTTCATAATCCATATCAACTAAATTACCTTCTAGCATTTCATGAGAAACTTCTCTTACCAGTGATAATTCATGAGTGCTTGATCTCGAAACTTCTCTTTCAATATTGCTTATAGTCTCCTCTTGGTTCCTTCACTACTTTCCGATCCATCTTCTTCAAAATCATCGTCTTGCGGCACAAATAATTCGTCACTTCCATCACTAAAATCATCGTCATCATCTTCTTCTAAAATTCTCCTCAACTCTTCTTCCGTACACCGCTGTGATCCAATTTTTCCACAGTCGAAAACCACAAAATATAATTAAATACAAAGTGAGGTTATTATTGTACCTATTGATATTGACGTATTTATTTCAACCGTAAATTGCATGCATCATATATGATTCATTGGGCGTGTTCGGCCGAATTAAGTACTTACTAAACTTAGTAAGCCAGTAAGCATAAAAAAATTAGTCTTACAAGCTGACTGTAGCGCTTTACGGCGAGGACAGACTTACTGTCATATCCCGTACATAAACAATAAGCAAAATGGCGTCGTATATTAAGCCATACTTACTGCGTTAGCACTTATTTTGTGTCCCGGCCGAAAATTTTGTAAGCATAGTAAGCGACTTACTAAATTTAGTAAGTACTTACTTCGGCCGAACACGCCCATTGAACGTTCAACGTAAGATTATGACATGTCACGTTCATGAATCATAACTGATACACATTTTTTTACATTTTTCACCAACAAAAAAACTATGTAGGTACTTTAAAAACTTGTAGTTACCCTCTAGAAATATATTTCAACAATTTACTACAAAAAAAGAGTGGGACATATACGATAGCAAAAAGTGGATTGTATGGAGACAGGGAACCTGTTAATAAATTCAATATCAACTCAATTCACTTTAGGCGGATATCACACTACGCTGCACACCCGCACATCGTACAGCGATTGACGGTTTTTTGGACTTTTCAGTGGCAGTGTGTGTTATACCAAAAAATACAACGTTTTCTCGATTTTTTTAACTATTTTTAAATTAGGAACACGGTGTTTAATGAATTTAATAAAATAAAAAAATCATGCAAAAATACTTTTTGAATTTTTGGGGTATTTGAGTAATAAATTTGAGTTGAAGTTGAGTAACAAAAAATGTCTATTGTGTATGGGATTTGACTGAAGGACCAAAAAATTATGTATGCACTCGCAAATGTTTTATATGTATACAGCATGGTACATCAGTGAACTTATTTTTACCCACATATGCAGAATTGAGTTGTAAAGTTTTTGACATAACTAAATTTGATTAAGCGGAGATATTTACTGAATCACTGAGTATTGAATGAAATGTCATTTTTAATCAACCTATATTTAAAAGTGTAGTGGAAGTCATCTTCCGCGGTCACAAACAATCATATGGAGATGAATAAAAGTAAATTGGAAAATAAACACTT
>NJDD01003383.1:20863-42480 GCA_002245505.1 Calephelis nemesis | reverse complement strand
TACTTATCTATGTTTATGTTAAATCTGGTGTCGATATTTTCATAATTGAAGTAGATAGAAAGCAAAAGCTTTCAAAAAAGGGTTAACTTTTTGATTTTTTTCTATCGAGCAAAGTGAAATGAATCGTGTTTTGGAAACACTAGTTTAGAAAAGCATATTCATGTTAATCTTGTGTATTTTTGTTAGCAAGATTCATGTTTGCTTTGTATGAATAAAACAGTAAACTGCTGAGCAATTTTAGCGTATATGGCCCCTTAAGCAGTACAACATAATATTATGTCCTATTTTACTTAATGATCCCGGATCAACACGGGAAAACTTATAGATATTTACTTAACCTTAAATGTTTTTGGCGCAAGTGCTTACATGTATTACTACTTAGTTTAAATTTCTCACGGTGTCAGTTTACCGCAAATGTCGCTCAAGTAGGAGTGTACATAAACTTCTATAGTTTATGTACAGTCCTACTTGAGCGATTTTGATAAAATCGAGTTATTTTAAGCTTTATCAATATTTTTCAAATAATAAAAGTATGGTAAAGTTTTTCTAAAGGTATTTTCATTTTAGCACTTGTCCAGTATTTGGGTTTTACTTCTACATATAAAAAAAAAGAGAGAGCTTCACCCTAGACTCTACTATACACTACGCTACTCGTATTTAGCCAGAAGAAAAGCCTGTATTTTGCATTTGTCTTTTCCATGTTAGTCGTCGGATTTACATATACTTGCAAAATTTTGGCTCAATCGAAGTGTACCATCAAATCTAACTTTGAAAATTACCCCCGAATAAACACACAAACATCGCAAGTTAAATAAAAAGGCGGTGGTCAAATTCTTTGGGTGCATTAAAATTGGAAAATTGAATCCTATTCGTAAGTGAATTGTAATTTACCAGCCTTAAAACAAGTCTGCCCCGTAAACACTATAAGTTGTATTTTCTCGTATAAACTTAAGCACTGCCAAGACCTGGTTATCAGGCAGGAAAATCTAGAGTAATTAGTTTATTACTTTTACTTATTCAACGCCTTAAGGAAAAACCGACTTTGATTTATTATAATTTTCACTGCTATAAAACAGCTTAGTTTTTTATATTTTATTAGCTGCGCCCCGCAGTTTCACCCGCGTAAGTCCCAATCCCGCGGGAACTCCGGGATAAAAAGTAGCCTATATGTTATTCTGGGTCTTCAGCTACCTACATCCCAAATTTTATCGTAATCAGCTTTGTAGTTTTTGCGTGAAAGAGTAACAAACATCCATACATCCATACATACAAACTTTCGTATTTATAATATTAATAGGATTTCACTGCTATAAAACAGCTTAGTTTTTTATATTTTACTAGCTGCGCCCCGCGGTTTCACCCGCGTAAGTCCCAATCCCGCGGGATAAAAAGTAGCCTATATGTTATTCTGGGTCTTCAGCTACCTACGTCCCAAATTTCATCGTAATCAGCTTTGTAGTTTTTGCGTGAAAGAGTAACAAACATCCATACATCCATACATACAAACTTTCGCATTTATAACATTAATAGGATTTATAATTCATTTTATGACCTTTTAAACCGACTGATTGATAATAACTGTTTTTTAGAGTAGAGAACGCAAACAAGAAAGTAGATTTCCTGATAGTAGAAAGCTCACTTCGCCAATTGATATCAAAAATGTATGAAGCGTTACCAATCTGCAATTGGGTATTAGCATAAACTTCTGGTTTGTATTTACTGGCTACTTTACATCGTCGATTGGAAAATAGCAATAACAAGTACTGAGGCAGAAGACTTTCGTATTGGTTTCAGCAAAAAATAGTGAACAGGCGCGTGGCTGTTTTTCTTGCCGCCATGTTGGTCCGTACTGGTAAGAGATGACCGGGCCCTACAGACACCAAAGATGTTACATGTGCGTCGCTACTCTGTAGCTGAGGTGTTATTCAAAGTGTACAATTCTAACTGCTACCATACCCTTAGAAACCAGAACATGAACAATATCATTATGGCGGCAAGAATAGATAAGACTGTGGATCCCTGGAATGTAATTGTGCATTTTGGAAAATTACAAAGTAGGTAATTATTTTTTATAAAAAAGGTTCCTCACGCTTATGTCTTCGAAGAGGTAGGTAGAGGCACAACCAGGGTAACCACGACTAGCCGAAGATACTAAGTCTCACAGTGTGATGGGTGGCAAGCCTATCCCCAACCGGGCACATATCCAGTCCTGGGTGACGGCGGTCCTTAAGAAGTTAAATAAGTGAAAGTAATAAACTAATTACACTAATTTTTTCTGCCGGATAATCTGGTCTAAGCAGTGCGTAGGACAACACTTCGATATAGATGCCAACTTATTACAAACTGTGCATGGGAATACGACGACACCATATCTCTTTAGTAAATTCACTAATTTACTTATGTAGTATGTGTATCGAACAACACGCCGTCATTGGTACTACTCCCCTCTGTCAGCTTTTCTTACGTTATGTTACTGACGTGTTTAAGTTTTTTATGATATTGGAAGGCAAACAAGCAGGCGGATTTCCTGATGATATAAATTTCACTCCACCTAAAGACACAAAACGTGGTAATGGTGCGTTGCCAACCTGACGCCGGGATGTTAGGCCTCTAGCAAAAGTAAGTTTACCGGCTACCTTACCCTCCAAACTGGAACACGTCATTACGTTATGGCGGCAGGAATAAGTAAGGCGGTAGTACCAATCCGGGTGAGTCGCTTCTGAACTCTACCACCTAGTCAGATGTCACGGTGTTAGTGATGGTTAGCCTATGCTCGTCTTTTACGAGCTGCCTGGCAGGAAGGCAGATGGTTCGGGCTTTGCATTGCATTCTGCAAAGGAGCCCGAACCTACACGGGGATTAGTCTTGATGTTCTGCCAGGATGGCAACGCATCATTACCATATTTGGTGTCTACGGCTAATGTGTGTTTCTTAGTCGCAGAAAATTCACGTGCTTCATTTTTTTCCAATGCTATAAAAATAATAGAGTGCATTGACAAGTAAAGAATGTTTCAATTAACCGCCACAAAATAATCAATCATTGAATGCGATAAACGCAAGTACACCTATTATTGAAGTATTAACCTCTCTTCAAGTGTTATTGTATTCACTATACATACTACAGTACTGGAAGGATTATTTGATATTTTCCATCGTCGGCGCTTGGTAAAACTTCCAAATATTCATATTTTTAAATAAATTAACACTTGTAGGTACTGTTTTACGTATCACTTATACTTTATTATTTTATAAATATAACAGCATCATCAGGGCTAGAACTTAAATTGAGGATTATTTGTGGACAGATTTCCTGATAACATTTTTTTATGTGATTGTGAAGTGAATTGTGAATGTAACGTACAATTATACGACTTAACTATTGGTAAATATATGGCCTGTAGACACCATCAAATCTTAAGTGGACCCTAACGTATCGAGTGCAACTTTCACATCCGGACTGGAACATAACAATGCAACACACTATGACACGCTTCAGACATTTCCAAGAAACAGACAGTCAAGTTGTCGCATAAGATTCTACAATGTCAGCGCCTGCCATTGACGTGTTCCGGTTCGGAGGGTAAGGTAGGCGGTAAACTTACTTTTTCTAAAGGGCTAACATTCCGGCCTAAGGTTGGCAACGCAACATTTCCACCTTTGATGTCTCTAGGCGGCGTGAATTTCTTACCGTGAAACCCGTCTGCTTGTTTGTCTTCCAATATCATTAAAAAAAATATTACCAGTGGTCTAGCACCTATTTGCAACGATATTTGCATTACTAACTTTTGACTAGGATATTTAGCGTATTCCGTATATAATCGTATCTGTAGTCTAGCAGTCCGGTGTTCAACTTGATGTCACGAGATCTAGGTGTCGAACCCCGACTCGAGCAACCAAAAGAAAATATGTGTAAGCTTTGTGCTGACATCGTCATTGACGTTTATGAAGAGCACTGAATACTGGCCATTTCCATTAATGATAGAAAAAAGATAAAAAAGTGTCTTTAGTCAAACATTGAAAAATAAAATTGGATTTATAAAAATTAGAGAAGGGAAGATTGGTTTTGTTTATGTAATAAACAATATAAATTAGGACTACTAAAGTTATTATTAAAGCATAAACATAATTGTCGATTCTCTATTTTAGACGCATCACATTGTGTTTTTGCTAATAAAACGTCCAATATTATAAATCGACAATTCGTATACATGTGGAAGAAATATAACTGTATACCTACATGATGGAGAAGTTAAAATTTGAATTTATTATAAAAGCCAAACCGGAGGACAACAAAACTGATATTTACGCCATAACTTCTATCACGGACACACAAAACCAAACTTTTGTAGGGCCTCAAGAGTATCAACCAGTCCATTTACACAAAGAAATATTAAAGCATGAAATATTTGAAAAAATAAAGAAATCTCTCAAAAAAAGGCATGATAAGCGACAAATTTGGATAACATTAACTAAAGAAATGAAATCTAACTAAAGAAAAGAAAAGAAGGTTTTTGCTCGAAAAATTAGAACATAGTCATGAGTCAACAATGGAAGCAACATTATTAAAGAAACCAGAAAATAAGATGAAATTGATTGCAGAATTCTCAATAGAGAAGTTTTCAAGAGGTACTACAAATGTAATACAATGGTTAAATACTTTTGAAAGTGAATGTGTACGTTTACAGATAGATACAGATATACAAAAAATTGAAATTCTAAGATTACTATTGGACGATACTTGCATAGATTGGTACACCTCGATGATTATCAAACATACTATAGATTCAAATTGGTCTTTGTGGAAGGGAAGTTTAAGTGAAACATTCGCTGACAAAGGCTGGTCACCAATCAGGTATGCTATTAATTTTAAATATATACAAGGATCACTGGTAGAATATGCTCTAAAAAACAGAGACTATTACTCGAAATAAGTAAATTGATAGATACACCTACCTTGATCTATTTGATTGCTATTGGCCTACCAAACTTCATAATGGATAGAATAGACAGAGAAAGTCTTAAAGAAGTAAATGACTTATTTAACTGCATAAGAGGACTAGAAAATTTAACAAGGAAGAGTGACACAAAAAAAACTTAAGCACTGGAAATAAATACGCTAAACAAGAAATTAAACCAATTGAAAAGAAAACATGCAGGATTTGTGAGAATAAAGGAAAATTGTATAGATTTCACCCGGAGCATGTTTGCTGGTACAACTACGAAAAGAAAACAGCTGATGATAGAAACTATAATTCTAATTTGATATTAAAAGTTGAACTGAGTAATGAAGATCCAAAAAACTGAATTTTCCTCCACTAATTGAGATTAAGGTGATATTGAATAATACATTAGAAGCCAAAGGGCTGTATGACCCTGGTTCACGAATAACATTAATAAATTCAAAATTAGTACAGGTAACAAATATGAAACGAAATCATATGTGTGACACCATAAAAACAATAAGTGGAGGGGGAAAAACTAAAGGATTAGTTACACTAGATGCAGAATTATTAAATAAGAAGACTAAAATAAATGCATTTATCAAATTGAAAATGAAAATTTTGAGTATGATCTTATTCTGGGATTAGATTCAATACATAAATTTGGATTGACTCATGATGAGAATTTAAATATCCAAATACAAAAATTTGATAATTTCAAAATAAGTATAAAAATATGTTTGAAGATAAAGGAATTCAAAATATGGAAAAAGATATAGAAAAAAAAGAATATACAGTAAACTTTAATGAAGGTATAGATACAAACAAATTTAGTATAGATACAGAACATTTGAATACTGAAGAAAGAAAACAGATTAATATGTTATTGGATAGTTATACTGATATTTTTGCGAAAAATAAATATGATACTGGAAAAGTAAATAAATATGAAGCTTGTATAGACTTGCAAGTTGAAAAATATTGTCATTAAAGACCATATAGATGTTCAGTCAAAGACAAGACAGAAATAGAAAATCAAATCTCACAACTTTTAAAACATGAATTGATCGAGGAATCTTACAGTCCATTTGCAGCACCTGTCACCTTAGCTTTTAAAAGGGATGAAGGAAAAAAAAAGCATATTATGCATAGACTTCAGAGAACTAAATAAAATTATTATACCTCAATCGCAACCATTTCCGCTCATAGAAGACTTGATAACAAAAACAATAAATTGTAATTACTTTACAACGCTAGATATAAATTCAGCCTTTTGGTCGATCCCATTGAAGATTACAGATCAATACAGAACAGGTTTTGTGACTCAAGAAGGCCATTACCAATGGACCTGTTTACCATTTGGACTTAAAACATCACCAGCGATATTTCAACGTATTTTGGGAAATATTATAAGAAAAAATGGCCTCACTGGATTTGAAGTGAATTTCATTGATGATATATTGATATTCTCAAAGACATTTAAGGAGCATATTACACACTTAAAAAAATTGATGGATGCTATTCAAGAAGAAGGATTCAGGCTGAAATTCACAAAATGTAAGTTTGCAAGTGATTCTGTAAAATATTTAGGCCATATTCTACAAAGGAATACGATCACACCACTTAAAGACAACTTAAAATCGATACAAGATTTTCCTGCTCCTCAAAACAGAAAACAAATAAGACAATTTTTAGGAAAAAATAATTTTTACGGAAAATACATTCTAAAAGTATCAATAATACTTGATCCTTTGCATAAATTGCTGAGAAAAGATCAAAAATTTAATTGGACAGAACAGTGCGAGGATGCATTTCAGAAAATCAAAAATTTTCTATGTTCCAAACAAATACTAGCCATTTATGATCCCGACGCACCAATATTAATATATACAGATGCCAGTGTCATAGGGATAGGAGCAGTTTTGAAACAAATTCAGCACAATGGTGAAGAAAAGCCGGTGGCGTATTTTTCAAAAAAATTAAATGAATCAGAAAAAAGTAAAAAAGCTATATTTTTAGAATGTTTAGCTATAAAAGAGAGCATAAAGTTTTGGCAACATTGGTTGATTGGAAACTATTTTACTATCTATACAGATCACAAACCTTTAGAGAAATTAAACATCAGAAACAGACCTGACGATGAATTGGGCGATATGTCACATTATCTGTCACAATACAATTGCGAAATAAAATATTTGCCAGGAAAGAATAATACAGAAGCAGATTGTTTCAGTAGAAATCCAGTTTTGGACATTGACGCAAACAATGAAGATAACTTAAAAACAGTAAATATCATTGATATTCATGACATAAAATACGATTAAGCACAAAATCCGGATATAAAAAAACTAGAAAAGAATATTGTTTTAGAAAAAGGAATTTATTATAAAAAAGTGGTAAAAACAAAAGAAAAATTATTCTGAGTGAAGATTACAGTAAAACTATAATAGAAAAGATACATGAAAAATATTGTCATACCGGAATAAATCAAACAGGATCTAAAATAAAATCATTTTATACTGCACCAAATCTCTCAGAAAACATTAAAAATATATGCAAAAACTGTGAGGTATGTATAAAAAATAAGACAAGGTTAAATAAAAAATATGGCTTCATGTCGCAATTAGGCCCAGCTCATAAACCTTTCCAAATAATGTCACTGGACACTGTAGGAGGATTTGGTGGTCAAAGATCAACAAAACAATATTTACATCTACTAGTGGACCACTTCACTAGGTATACATATATTCTCTGTTACAAGAATCAACATGCTCGAGATTTCATAAAAATTTTAGTAAAGATTCCTAAAGAAGAAACCATAGAGATCTTACTCTCTGATCAATATCCAGCTTTCAATTCAATAAAAAATCAAAGAGTACCTTAGAAACAGAAACATTCAATTAATACTAACTGCTGTAGATGCTCCATTCTCGAACGGCTTAAAAGGAAGACTAAACCAGACTATTGTTAACAAAATAAGATGCACAATGAATCAATCAAATAAAAAAAGAAATTGGTCAAAAATAGCAGAAGAATGTAGAAAAAGATACAATGAAACAAACCATTCGGTAACAGGATTTTCCCCTAAATATTTGTTGTCTGGTGAGTGTACAGACTTGTTACCACCAGAATTAAAGGAAAAACAGTTCTTACCAACAAAATTGGAAGAAGACAGAAAAATAGCATTTCAAAGGTCAATAAAATCACATGAATACAATAAAACTTTATTTTAAACTATATGCTAAGAATCGGTTACAATTGATTTTAAAAAAGGAGATAAGGTTTATGTTGACTATGGAAACAAATTAAATAAAAAGAAGATGGATGAAATTAGAATTGGTCCCTTTGTAATAGAAAAAAAAAACAGATTCAATTTTTAAAATTAACACCGGGCGTGGAAGAAGATCAATTGGATTATATCATGTCACAAAGCTCATTCCCATGCTTAATAATTAAAATATTTTGAGCATTATTTCCCTCAGTGGAAAAATATTGCACTTTGAAGGGGGGGTGATGTAAGCTTTGTGCTTACATCGTCATTGACGTTTATGAAGAGCACTGAATTCTGGCCATTTCCATTAGCGATAGAAAAAAGATAAAAAAGTGTCTTAAGTCAAACATTGAAAAATAAAATTGGATTTATAAAAATTAGAGAAGGGAAGATTGGTTTTGTTTATGTAATAAACAATATAAAATAGGACTACTAAAGTTATTAGTAAAGCATGAACATAATTGCCGATTCTCTATTTTAGACGCATCACATTGTGTTTTTGCTAATAAAACGTCCAATATTATATATGTTTCATCCGTTTTCTAAAAAAATAACGTTATCCGAGATTGAATATGTACCCGGTTAGCGATAGGCTTGCTACTTTCACGTTACGGGACTTAGTGTCTGGCTAGTCGCGGGTGCCCTGTTTGTAGCTTCGCCTACTTCTTCAGAGATACTGGCGTAAAGATATTTTATTTTCTCATTTATATAGGCAATTCTACTTTACAAACTAGATTTAGCGAAAGTACTAAGCGATAATTTTCTGGTGGCAGGAATACGTAGTTTCAAATTCAGGCCCAAACTGGGCGATACCGGCAAATCGTCCCAGAATTCTAATAGTCAGTCGCGGTCACGGTATTAGTGAAAAACATACTCTTCTTGTACTAAGTGTAAAATGTAAATATTGATAATCTACGCAAATGGTTAAACACACAATATACATATCTACCATAGGTTTTTTGTACGATAGAACTTAACATACAATTCTGTTTTTATCAAGTTTGCTTTTTATGGCTTAACCAGTACGTACAGCTACTAGATGTTAAGTAGCTGCTATTGTTCCTTCGACAAACACGATGGCAGCTTCTGTTTACCCTGTGGTCCCGGGTTCCTCTTGGAATATAAATTAACTGTTTTTCTACCGAGAAGGTAGTAGATGCGAGGTTCTCATTTTTATTAAGACTGTTACTGTTAACTGGTGGTAGAGTTTCATTTGAATTCTAGTGGTTGATATCAGAAGGGCGTCATACCTTCTTATGATTTATGAAGCTTATATAGCCTGTTTTGGTTATTATTTTATAATTTCAGAAGAAGCCACACATTGGTATCAATAAGCGACGAGATTTTTCCTTTTCTGGTGGTCTTGTTGAGGCCAGTGTCGACAAATGTCATGTATATAATGTCATCAAATACAGTGACCTTATGAAATCTATCTCCTAAGACGAAGTTATGCGAAAATGTACTATCAGTTGCACAAAATCTCAAAATGTAATATCAAAAGTGGCCCACTTATTAAAAATTGAAAAATACTTGTAATGAATAAAGTAAGAAATGTATATTTACTTCGAAAATTTAATTTTCTTTCCTAATTGGTAGAGAACTCCACCAACGTTGTTCCGTCTTCCGACAGGGTGGCAGATACACACCGATGGTATTCGTATTTTTTCTTTTCAAAGTCGAGTAATATTAAAGTAGTTGTTTGGTGCAAGAAAGAACCTTTATCTTGAAATTCAAGTTCTCAACTTTGTTAACCTTGTACGAATAAAATTTAAATGTGATTAAAACATTTTGTGAACAGCATGCTTATTAACTATTTAAATAACTATTTTGTAATGAAAATAGTTTTTCACCCTTTAAAATTATCCTACATTAAATATTAGTTAAAATAATTAAGACACATTCGATTTTGGTTTTAGCCTACCCCGTAACCGGTTATCGCCCTGATGACGCTCAAGTAGCGAAATCTTTTGGCTAGAAAAAATATAATACAAATTGTGGAAAGTAGGGTTAATATTTATAAATATGTCTAGAATGGCATTTCTTCAACCGTTGGCGATAAGAAGTATAGTAAGTAACGATTAATGTGCGCTATCCAAGTAATATTAGGTAAGTTATAAAAATTATTACGAAGTGTTTAAAATAAATAAGTAAAATGAATTGATTTCGCGTCAATCGGATTATATGGAAAAACTAAAATAAGTAAAAACTGTAGAACAAAATATGTGCCATCGAAATTAATGGACAATTAATGAAATAGAAATATAAGAATGAAAATAAGTCACAATCAAAGAAAAATTATAAAATATCCATGGCTTTTGATAGAAGGATGCGTTGCTTTGCGGAAATGCAGACTAAAATACAAATAAAATGATTAAATTTGCAATTTTCCGCCGGAAAAATGGATACGTATTATAGAGTGATAAAACAGGAAAACAGTACGTAATGAATGAATTTGACTTACCGGAAGCCTAAGACCCCAAATACATCTAGCTCCACAAAACACACACAACTAAACTGTTTTATTAGCACCAACAATAAATACACATATTTTTTTGACCAAAAACTGGAAATTAGATAGTTTTATTTGTATCCATAGCTTTTGTCGATTTGTATCAACAAGATATATGAAATAATAAATTAGCTTTTGCTCCCATAATATGTAATCAACACTTTAAAAAAGTATCTACACGACCCCCCGAAGAAGTAAGTTGGGGTACAACGAGGGCACGCACAACTTGCCTAAAACACTACGTCTCACAATGCAATGTCGTCACTAATTTCCTTTCTATGTTATTACTGATTTTCTAGTTACGAGTACTTACCTACTGTTATCAAATCAGTCAAATTAACCGTTAAATAACAAACAACAACCGCTACATCTTATAAAAAGTTTGAATATCAACTAAACAAACACCCAAATTAGCTGTTTAAAATAATTTTAAAATAGTAACAACTAAGGCGATAACAGATATATATATCTGACTATTCGACCCGACGAACTCGTATCGATTTACATTACTAACAATTTGTATATGGAAAAAATGAAGTAGTTTTTCCCAATTTTTCTTTTCATAAGAACCTTCTCCTGAAAATAACCAACACAACAAAAAAGAATTAGCAAAATTAGTCCATCCGTTTAAGTGTGATGCTATGATCACGTGAAATTCCCCGTGTTGGTCCGGGCTCCTTTGCAGAATAGACCATCTGCCTTCCTTGCCAGGCAGCTCGTAAAAGGCGAGCATAGGCTTATCATCACTAACACCGTGACATCTGACTAGGTGGTAGAGTTTCGCTGCGACTCGCCCGGATTGGTACCACCGCCTTAGCTATTCCTGCCGCCATAACGTCATGACGTCATGACGTGTTCCGGTTCGGAGGGTAAGGTAGCCGGTAAACTTACTTTTGCTCGAGGCCTAACATCCTGACCTCAGGTTGGCAACGCACCATTACCATCTTTGGTGTCTCTAGGCGGCGTGAATTTCTTACCATCAGGAAATCCGTCTGCTTGTTTGCCTTCCTATAACATAAAAAAAATCAGAATTAGGACAGGCCGATAATAGCAACAGAGTTTTAGCGCCATAGAGAGAAAAGATGGTCGAAATTTTTTCATATTTATTGAATTTCGTGTTCAGATTGAGTGAAATTAGTCAATTTTGGTGGCATTTTATACAATTTTGTTCAGTGAAAGTGCACAAATGAAACACTCATGAAGAAATTAGCGTATCGTGTTTACCTCGTTGCCGCCAAATCTCATTACATGAGCTTGAGTAATGAAGCCACCGCTTTACTCAAGAGCCTGACATGACTTACTGACGACTTATGACTGATGACTAATTATAATTAATTAAAAATTATATAAAATTTCATACCAATTTCTACTTGACTAATAGTATTTTGACTAACGTGAAGGTCAGAACCTAAAGAAAGGAAAGGAAATATTAGCAATTCTAGTAGCTGCAACAAAAGACTTTCGGCTGTTCAAGTTTAATTGCATCGATAGGCTATCTACAAGTATATCCTCGTAAGTATACTTTTGCTCTCGGTACATAATCAACATTTTTCTACCTTAAAAATCTGTAAACTGTAATAAGTGGAGCACAGATTTTTCCTTATTTGACGGATGAAAGATGTTTTAACTTTATATAGTATCTTTAATAACCTTGTTCGAATAAAATGTTCACGTGAACGAATAAGTATAACGTGCCCTTGTCAATAGGAGCGATGAAAATGACGGAAGAAAATTGTTTAATATTTCATTTTCTTCCTTAATACTGTTATACGTATTTGTTGCGCCTCTTGATTAAACAAACATATGAACAACTGGCTGCCCGTTCCGGCTTCGCTCGGACGGTATATTTTTTACCATAAAATTGAGATATAAGCTATCCTATCTCTCAAGTTGGATCGAACTGCACATGGTGTGCGAATTTTATTATAATCGGTTAAGTTGTTTAGGAGTCCATTAAGGACAAACATGAGATTTATATATATTAAGCTATTTTGAATGACTACCCTTTTTATTATTTTGTCTATTAATATTTTTTTGAATATTTTTGTTTTACTCTAAACAACAAAAATGTACGCTTACCCAAAGCAAGCGAAACCATACAACCTTAACTCTTGTGGTAGAGTTCTGTGCAGGAGCTTCAGATACACCGCCTTATATACTCCTGCTGCAATAATAACTCTGTTATGTTCCGGTCTAGAGGGTGGGGTAGTCAGTAGACTTGCATAATAGAACTTTAATCCCGTCGTCAGGATAGAACTGTAACATCTATTATGTCTTTGACCATCAAGAGAGCTGTGTAGTTTTTCGCTACCCTCTAACATAAAATATAGTATATTTTATATGTCAATATAATTTTTCAGCTGATGAATAGAGTTGTTACGCTAATATTCCTTTGAATCAGGCGTTACTTTGCGGAAATCCAGTATGTAAAACAATAAACCAAAATGTATTTTTATACGGAGATAGAGATGCCATAAAACGGTTTTGAGTTCTTTTATCGATTATAATTCCAGATATTCAAAAAACTTTTTGCTCTTAGTAATTTAATTAATCGACGCAAATTAAAAAATATAGAATAGTCTATATATATCAGGAGTTTTAAGTTGTCAATTAGGTTTGCAGAGTTACGAACATATTTTTATCTGTGTTAAATGAGCTGGCATTACAAACTAAATATAAAAGAACATTGCAACATTAATTAACGCGAGTAATATGTCCTTACATGAGTAGTTAACTCGGTTTTTATACCTTACGGAAACTAGTCGTGTTTTAGGGAAACTCAGGACTTGTTAGAATTTTTCCGTTGGGTGATTTAAGCATACATTACGTAATACATGAAATCTAACAGTAGAGTAGCCGACTTGTAGAATTGGTCTACCACTACCTACGACATCCAGGGTGTAAATAGTCTACAGTAGATAATCCCTTACCTTCAGAGGGCCTCGTATTTTTCGATGTCTTACAAAATAAAAAATAGAATTAAATATTTTTATTATAAATCACGATTAAAGTTACAAATCTGCGGTTGCTATTGCGATACATAAAACTAATTAAATACGAACAGTATTCTATGTAAGATATGTGAACGTTTATACTTAATAGGTACTTAAAATACTTAATTAATTTAAATTTTATAATCCACACGCAGTAACTATATCATTGTCGCATTTTTTTCAAAAATTTGATAAATTTAGAAAAGCACCCACTAAAATTACATTTTTTTAATAATCCCCGAGAAAACCGTTCTGTGATGTAGCTAGAAATCATCTCGATAACGTCCGCTTTCAAACAAAAAGTCCGCATTAAAAACAATCCGTCCGTACAAAAGTTTTGATACCACAGTCAGATAAACACACACGCGCGCACATCCACACACACACGTCAAACTTATAGCACCCAACATCCCTTTTTCTCTGGCGGGGTTTAAATAGGATTTAAACTGTAACAGTACCTAGGTTAACTTACAATACTCAGTAAATTTACATTTTTTTAAATGGTTGCTCCAATAAATGACTCCAAAATTTTTCAACAGTGGGTTTACCAAAAATGAAAAAGAAAACAAACGGGGAAACATTCTGGGTAATAATTCGCAACGGCTTCAAATAGCCGCTGTATTTAACAAAGCCGATCCCTCTTTCGTTCTTCACGTGAAATGTGGGAATCAATTATAATAAAATATCTATTCTTGTCATGTTCCACTCCTTAAAAGACAAGTTTCCGAGACGCTCCCAACGTAATGGTAACCATTGACCTTGATTTTCTGCGTCAGTGCCTATCCCATGGCCCATTTCGCTAACCTTGCTTTAATTTTATTTATTAAGTTCATGGCAATGGCTGTTTTGATTCTTGGAAAGATATTATTATAGGACTGATTTAAAAGAAAAAAAAATCATGAGCTGATTAAAGGAGTATTATAAAACACTAGCGGCTCGCCCCGGCTTCGCACGTTTATGAAATATACACATAAACCTTTCTCTTTAATCACTTAATCTGTTAAAACAAACCGCATCAAATTCCGTTGCTTAGTTTTAAAGATTTAAACAAACACATAGGACATAGGGACAGAAGAAGCGGCTTTTTTATCCGTAAAATACTTATATTTTTCACATTCTAACAATACAGTTCAAATTGAATGAATGAAGTGGAAAAATACTGACAGAGGTCTATTTGCGTAGATGCATGTTCAAGGAAATTATTGTTTGTTACAAAAAATGTGATAAATCATTGCAGTCAATTTTATTTAATGGCATACTTTAATTTAAAAATGAAATGAAATATAAACATAAAAAAAACCACACGAAACATATAATCGTGAAAATATGTGCTTTAGTTTTTCATGGATCCCACCTCAATCTTGTTACGAGTATTAATACTAAAGTGCCCAAACTTACCTTAGGTTTTTTTACGATAATGAAAGGCACACAGGCAGACGAATTTCCTGATGGTAAGAAATTCACGTCGCCAAGAGACACCAAAGGTCGTAATGGTGCGTTGCCAACCAGAGGCCGGGATCTTAGGCCTAGAGCAAAAGTAAGTTCACTGGCTTCATCATCCTCCAAACCGGAGCACGTCAATGGCAAGCATTGACATTTGACATTATGGCGGCAGGAATAGCTAAGGCGGCGGTACCAATACGGACGAGTCGCTGCGAAACTCTACCACCTAATAGGATGGACGAGCTGCCTGGCAGAAAGGCAGATGGTCTATTCTGCAAAAGCAGCCCAGAACAACACGGTCCTAGTACGACTCGTGTTATTTATTCTGTACTTCAACGTCAGGACGGGTCGCAAAAAAAAAAGTGTGTTAATTTTATGGTTTATTAGCAATAATTAATGTATAAACCAAGTATCAAGTACCGCGTCTACAATTTACACATCTTATATCTATATAATATAAAAATGAATTACTTAATGTGTTGGTAAGAGCACAACTTCCAAACGATTGAACCGATTTGGTTAATTCTTTTTTGCTGTGTTAGTTATTGTCAGAAGAAGGTTCTTATGAAGAGAAAAACAGGGAAAATAGGAGGGAAAATGGGAAAACCATACTTTATTTTTCCCCATACAAAATTGAAAGGGTCGAACGAAGTTCGCCGGGACAGCTAGTCTATAATATGAAAATGAATCGCTAAATGTGTTGGTAAGCGCATAACTTCCGAACAACTGAACCGATTTAGCTAACTTTTTTATTATTGTATTACTTATGATCAGGAAAAGGTTCTTACGAAAAGAAAAACCGAGAAAGTTGCAGGGAAAATGGGAAAAATAATACTTTATTATTTCTCATACTGAACGGGTGAAACGAAGTTCGCCGGGACAGCTAGTTTATTATAATATGTTAATTGGGGGCAAAATAGAAGTTTTCAAGATTTTCTTCTTATTTTAAAAATGGAATCGAAGAAATCATTAATTATTTTCTATGAAATATTTTCAATCCACAGACAGAGCTTATCCTATTATATATGTATCGATAAATACATTTGCATTATCACTACAATTACACACTATGAACAAATAAGTGAATACCTTCCCAAACAAACCGCATATATCTCTATCTAATGAAGCTGTATTAATAATACGGAAGCATATTGCATAATGTATGGCATCAGTTCAAGTGAATTTGCCCAGAGCCAGCCGTGTGTGATAGATCATTTTATAGCATCATGTTTTCGCACATGTCTTAGGAATTTTCCTTATTGTGTTGTCAACATGTACCTACTTACTCCTTTTTTTAGAAACAATCAATAACCTTGCTCGTTAACTTATCTTTTTTTATGTTATTGAAAGGCAGGCAAGTGGACTGATTTCCTGATGGTAAGAAATTCACACCGACTAGAGACAGCGACGGTGGTAATAGTGCGTTGCCAACCTGAAGCCGGGATGTTAGGGCTCGAGCAAAATTAAATTTACCGGCTACCTTATCCTCCGAACTGGAACTCGTCAATGCAAGCGCTGACATTATAGCGGCAGGAATAGGAAGAGGTCTTTCAAGCTAGGAAAAACCAGATCGATATTGGTTCAGCACCTTGTTTGTCCGCGGGATATGAACAAACTAGAAGCAGACATACCTTGTATTAACGTATATTTTATTAAATAAGGCAAATGCCTTTAAATAAAGGATCTAGTTACATATTTCAGTTACATTGATGTAAAATTTCAAGTTTACAAATACAATGTGGTACAGTTTTTACTATGTATATAGCATTAAGTTTTTGCTTGTCATCTAATAGTTTTCTTACTTATTAATTATTGACATGCGCTTACATGTTTTTTAAACAACAAATGGTCGTTTTTATAAGAGTTCAAATAAACACCTTTACGTCTAATATCTGCAAAAAAGTAACTTGATAGGTATGAGTTATCTATGACAATTCAAGTGTTTGCAAAGACTGTGAAACCGAAATTTGGCACACACATAGATGGTTACTTGGATTAATATATGGGATAGATTTCTTCCCCAAAAAATGTTCATATGGAACCGTTAAGCAAGCGGGCAACGCTGCGGGCAACAGTTGGTACAAAATAAATAATAAACACGCTAATACTATGAAGAAAAATATACAAAACCAAAGTGTTTTCGGGAAACCCGTAACAAAATTTGTTTCGGTAGCCTTTTCATACGTGACATAATTTACCAAATTAAATATAAGCATAATACATAATATATTAGGGAGGCAGTTTGCAGAAAAACTCAACAGAGGTAGTAATCATTACGTAAAAACTTTTCTAAACTACGAAGAAGATAAGTAATGCAAAGAAAGTAGGTACTTTCCTCGATTTCACAGGGATCCCATCATCAGATTCAATCTTGGGGGCAATGGAACCACCTTGGAAGTTGCGTTCGTTAAAAAATGTGGTAATAAATCACAGATAAATTGAACAACATTCAAAAGTATTGAAGTCGTACATAAGATAATTTTCTTCTTTTTTCAGTCAGTTGTAAAATTGAATTTGAAGTTGATATATTCGTAAATCAACAGGGCTATACCCACAAATTGTTTATTGTTGTCCTGTTTCGGTCACGTATTAACGATACTCAGGTCTTCCGCGAGAAACTTCTTTTAAGTTTTTTTTTTTAATTCTCAATTTCATAAAAATCGTTTACTTCCTACGTTTTGGAGTAAAAATAGATCATATTGTAGTCAAATATAAATACTTTTGAATCTTAATATTAGCAGAGATATCAAAACATCAACTGATTTGCTTTTTGATAATAAAAAAATGCAAAACTGAACAATAGGACCACAATATCTTTATCAATATTATATAAGTTAGATTATCCATTATTTATGTCTACAAAACCAATTATTATTGGTTGATTGCAATAATTCAACTCGTGACTAGAATCGGAATTACATGACGAGGTCTTGTGGACGAACTGACAAATTTTAAACCACAATACTTCGGAATTAGGTGTAGTTTTGAATGTGGTACTATAGATCTTGGTTTTGTCCCGTTTTCGTCTACTTAAGGATAAACAGGAAGGGTTCTATTGACCGTGTCCTTGATTTATTGTATTTGTCGCTAGCGTTGCGAATCGTATTAGTCTAAGGTCCAAACCTAAATTGACCTTTAGCCACCTGATAAAAGAGTGAAACATATTTATTAATAAACTAGTAACCAGTTCCAGCTTCGCACGGGGAAACAAACTTCTATGTTATTATACATTAAAACTTTCTTTTTCATTACAATAAAGGTTAAAGGTAGTTTTAAAGGTAAAAATGGGTTATGGGTATATAATATCCAAGGCCGAAAATTTTTAATTATATTTTTAAAAAAAAAGGTTTTGCATTAAGTGATGCAACATTAAAAAAATTATCCTGATTTGAAGTATAAATATATTTTTTTCTCTAAAAGTAATTGGCATCGACATATCTGTTTATAACTAGCAACCCCGTGTTTCGTCTAGCTAATTAATAGATGACCCAACGTCTGCACATTACCTCTTATACTATATGTCAGGATTATATTTTCTTATTATCTTTATGTTACGATATTTAGTAAAAACATTTTTTAAATAATCAAAAATATTATATTCAGTCGTATTTTCAAGAATAGTAAATTTATTACAAAATGAGAATAAACCATTTCTATTATCAGCTCGGTGAAGTTTGATTTAGGTTCGGATCTTCTACTATATGAATCAGTAATTTCCAATTTGCTTTTCGTACGTGCCGCTTTAGAAGGAACTTTTGTACCACTCATTACAATAAATTTGATGTGGTAACATCACCTGCTGAAGAATTTAATATTCTTCTGGTGATTAATTAGTAGTTTTATTTTCTGAATTACGAATATTACTAGTACATTAAGTTGGATAGTGCTCCGGTTTACTTGGATTGCAGTACCCACTACCTATCACAATTGACTAATGTAGCCCAAAACTTTTTCATTTTATTTTTATCTGTTTTTTTAGTTGTCTGCTAGGAGCGATGATAGAATCTATAGGAATTTAAAAGTAAAAAATACTATTAAAAACATGCTTACAATAGCAAATGAATAGGTTAGGTAAGTTCTAAAATTTCAGTTATGTGTTTCTAGAACTTAGTTAATAGAATCGACTTACTTTAGTATGTTGAGGAAAAACACTATATTAGTCCATTAAAAGTTTGAAGGGGATAACCCGCATATTTGTCAAAGCTCTTAAACATTTCGCAAACATACACGATTATTACTGTCATATTTATTAAGTATCTACGTAATGTAATAGGTGTAGTGGAATTAAAATGTGTAGAGTTTGCTTTAATCTCTTCCGATTGTCGCTTTTAGAATAAGAATCAGTAAGTTTTATTACCTTGTAATATATACAAACGGTGCTTGTGTGTATATTGGTAAAATTCCTATACGTTTTGTGTGTAATAATAAATTTTCAAACTTTGATATAAATAACATTACTCTAAATATTACATCGGTATATTATCCCGAGTTAACATATTTTATATCAATCTATTAAATTGACCAAAGGTCAGTGTGGGTCTCGAATGCCTTTTAAGAAAATGGACCTACTATTTCCAACAAAGCAGCCTGTAAAACGAGTGAATTGGTTTGCATTTCACTTAACTTATTTAACGTCAGGACTGTTCTCGTAATATTCCAAACCTTTTTGTATGGAAGAGGTGGCAAACAAGCAAGGGTCACCTGATGAAAAGTGATCACCTTCGCCCACAATCTCTTTAAATTAGTCTATTTGCAAACAATCTTAAAATGTTTCGAAGTATATTTTCTTATAGACAATATAACAAAAATAAAGATTATTTGTTACTAGCTGCGCCCCGCGGTTTCACCCGCGTAAGTCCCAATCCCGCGGGAACTCCGGGATAAAAAGTAGCCTATATGTTATTCTGGGTCTTCAGCTACCTACATACCAAATTTCATCGTAATCGGCTTTGTAGTTTTTGCGTGAAAGAGTAACAAACATCCATACATCCATACATACAAACTTTCGCATTTATAATATTAATAGGATTTTACTGTGTGCACGCTAAAACCTAAACAATATGGTAGTGTCGATTCTGTTGTACCATCTAAACCTATTGTATATAGAGATTTTTTCAGTTCCTAATTTTATTTCAAAATAATCATCTTACAAGGTCCCCATCATAAACATTTTGCGGAATAGCCTTGACGTAAGTAATTCATCAGCCTCTGACTTGATAACGGCGTTAGCAAATTTTCATGTTATATTTAGTGACATGTTTCTAGACGAATATTTGGTGACTTGGTAAATGTTATCATTATATATTTAAAGTCACTTCGTGACATTGAGTCCTGTTATCATCTCATTCATACACCATCACGTGTTCATATGACGTGTTATCTCTACCAATATAATAAATTCAAAGAGACTGCACTTCATGTAAGGTGAGTCAATAAATAAAATGATATTTCTAAAATTTTACTCTTTGAAATACAGTGGAAAAACAATGAAAAACCTGTAAACAACAATTGCCTAACCTTCGAATCACTCCAAGCACACCATATGTTTATTTAAATTAAATACCCTTATATGAATTTAAAAGTGTCCTTTTCCCATTTATTAGGTATTCCACTATCATATCATTCCAAAATTTTGACCAGTGTGTCTAGGGATCCTTATTTACCCTCATATACTTTTAAATTTCACTCACAAATTTGCAAAGATAAGATTGTACTTACCAACCCATATCTATTATTTTCCTATAACCTTAAACATGGTATTATTTTTATCCCGCTTAGAATTGGCCATTTCTCAGGTAACATGTGCTATAAAAGGTATACAAGTAATTACATAAAAACCATACTTACGTTAAAGTATTACAGAAACGCGTTTCGTTTCTGTAATACTAAAAATTTTCAGATTTGCTAAAATGGCGTAGGTCAAGGGTCTCTGGGATCTTGGATTTATATTTCATTGGACTAAACTTTACACCATTTCACTTGCATAATTTCGAAAGATTCCGGATTCGAAATAAGTAGGTAGAGATTGAGTAAACTTTTAGTCCGCTCTGAACACGAGGCGATTCGTGGCGCAGTAACAAAATGTTGGTTTGGGCGGGACGTAGGCGGAAAGCTGGAGGGGAAAATCATATACAGTTTACGGACAATAGTGCGTTCATTTAAGGTAAAACTTTTAAAACAATAAAAACATATGAGTGACTATACTGATGTCCATACAATTTCGGAGATGAATTTGTTGTGATTTAAGGTAGATAATTTAGTTTGAGCCATTTCTTGCAGTTGTAATATAAAAACTTGTAAGAATAAGAAGGCGACTAAAAATGAATACTCCGGTCGTCATTAAGATATATGTTTCCCCCGTGTTGGTCCGGGCTCCTTTGCAGAATAGACCATCTGCCTTTCTTGCCAGGCAGCTCGTAAAAGGCGAGCATAGGCTTATCGTCACTAACACCGTGACATCT
>NJDD01003381.1:157722-191834 GCA_002245505.1 Calephelis nemesis | reverse complement strand
AGCTGTGCATTTGCATAAGCTGTCGTTTGTGAGCCGCAGTGCACGTAATACCTAAAGCGCTGGAGTAAACAATTTAAAATGCCGCAGAATTATTCCATAACGACATAAATAACTTCAAAGATTAGGGGTTTTCGCACACTACTGACAATCACTAATATTTTAAAGGATACGTGAGTTGGAGGTAGTCTATTTGCAGAAATATTGTCTGTCCACTTTTCATGTACAAAAAGCTAAGCGAATTGTTACCAATTTTTAGACCGAGTCAATTTTTAGTGCTGCTATGAAAAAAATCTTTCATCAAACAACGAAAAGCTGATGAATAATAAAAATAAAAGTAGTCACGGGCTATATAGCTGCTATAAAATAAATTCAAAATAAACAAAATGATTTAAACAATGGTTACTTTTCATTGTATTCATAAAAACAAAGTCAAAAAGAGAATTAAGCGAATGTTGTCTAAATAAACTCCGCTCGAATGGATCACTTGATACAGTCATAACATTCGAATATTGTGAATAAAGATTTTTTTTAATTTTATTGAAATTTATTACTGATGGAATTAACCTATAGATTAATATTATATCTGTATTTTATATTTTGTTTCTAGTTTCACTTTACTAAAGACCAATGGTATATTTTTAGTATTTCATGCATGTGGAGATAGTAAAAAAACTGGAAAGTGAATCAGGCTACTTTTTATCCGGATATGTAACCGAGATAACGCAGGATATATTAATCATTTTCAAATGCACGTGTAAGGCATGTAGTATTTCATATGTGGCAAAACGTGATAACGTTCAAATAGAACAAAGTGATATTTATACTTAAAGTTCCTAATGAAGACATTAGTTAACGAATGAAGATCTATCTAAGAGAATCTGGATATTAAGCCGCAAGAAGTAATCCGTTAGTGACGTTTTACTCTTCCTAGATGTTTCTCACTTAAAATCATTTAACTCTTCCGTGAAAAACTCTTCTGACGCGAGTTAAGAAGTTTTTACCCATTCCAAAAAAGTGCGCAACGCCGCTAAACAAGATTTCACTTCAAAAATTATCCTTTTTATCTCTCTATACAAAAATTGCACCAAAAACGTTGATTCATTGCGACATAAAATATTAACAAATGCTTCAGAATTTATAATACTTGTATGGACCAAGAAAAATAAGCACATGGATATTATATTATAAGACATTGTTGCCGTAAGACGCTAAATATTATACTAATTGTGTATTCCATCTATTTTATTATAAATAATCAGTTGTAGCAGCAAAGATAAGGTGGTGGCCTCAAACATAATTAGACAGCACAAAACTAGAAAGCAAAACCTGCCACCACTAACACTACCTCATAGTCCAAGAAAAATTGGCATGTTTGAATATAATCGCGAAAACGTACAAATTAAATACTCCCGTGTGAAATGAGCCTAAATGTTGGATCTTTTCACCGCATCCCTCGTACAGGGTCTCGACAAGACGCTTCATGTGACCAATTGACACAGTTTGAACTGACACGTCCCATTTCTGTGGAATCGACTTTTATCTTTTGCAGAAAAAGGCTAAATAACACAATAAATTGAATTTTCCTTATAACGGTACATAATATATAAAATCTTACATCCTACTTTCAATTGTAAGCGCAAACGTTTGTAAAAATATATTGCACAGATGAAAGAATAAATAGGTACATTTAGGTAGGTACAAATAAGTACCTACATAATTAAATTTTAATACTCTAATTTTTACTAGATTTTATTCCTGGATACTTCTAGGTATTAGATTTATTTACTTAGAACACTTATTTTGGTATCGTGATAAATGTAGATTATATCACCCTCTAGCCCACTATCTCCACATAAAATAAAATAAAATGAGACATGGAAAAAGGACAAAGAAACAAAACAAAAGAAGGATTAAAGATACACAAAGGCGGTCTTATCGCTAACCAATTTTATCGAACAGCCTTTAGTGAAAAGTGAAATATTTACATAATATTAAAAACTAGGTATTTAAAGTACCTATAAGTTTGTGCTTATTACTTTTCACTATTATTGAGATTTGTATGAAATGTAAGCAATTCAATTAAATAACAAAATCATACTAACATTATAAATACGAAAGTTTGTATGTTTGTTTGTTTGGTACACCTTAACGCAAAAACTGCTGAACCAATTTTTATGAAATTTTGCAAACATATAGAGCATGACTTGGATCAAAACATGGGATAGTTTTTATCTCGAAAAAGTGATCCTGTTAGACCATTAAGAATGCGCGCAATGCCGCGGGCAACAGCTAATAGAACAAAAATCACTTATCTAGCCTTATTAATATATAAAATCAATTGCTGTTCGTTAATCTCGCTAAAACTCGAGAACGGCTGAACCGATTTCGCTAATTTTGGTTTTGAATTATTTGTTTAAGTCCAGGGAAGGTTTAAAAGATACGAAAAATGAAAAAACTTGTGAGAAAACTAAGAAAAACAACACTACTTTTTCCCATACAAACTGAACGAGTGGAACGAAGTTCGCCGGGACAGCTAGTTGGTTATAAAATAAGTTGATAACAAGCGACAGTTAATAAAGCCGATCTTAAGATCGCAGTCAGTAATAATAAACAAACATTTTTTATCAATAAGTGTGGAGATACACCATTAAGAGAAAACAATAGCAGAGACAATGAAGTCGCGCCGCTGGCGTTCGAAGGCTTTGTAATACGTTCCGCTATTTTGCTGCCTTTGTGACCCTAGCATAAAGTTTTTATTTCGAATAGTCGAGAGACGTGGCTTACGTTCACGTAAATTGCACTTTTTTATGATATTGGAAGGCAAACAAGCAGACAGATTTACTGATGGTAAAAAATTCACGCCGCCTAGAGATATCAAAGGTGGTAATGATGCATTGCCAACCTGAGGCCGGGATAATAGGCCTCGAGCAAAAGTAAGTTTACCGGCTACCTTACCTTCCAAAACGGAATACGTCATAGGTATAGGCATATAACTTGTAAGGCGGTGGTATCAATCCGGGTGAGTCGCTGCGAAACTCTACCACCTAGTCAGATGACACGGTATTAGTGACAGTAAGCCTATGCTCGCCTTCTACGAGCTGCCTGGCAGGAAGGCAGATGTTCTTTTCTGCAAAGGAGCCCGGACAGACACGGGGAAATGGCATGAATAGAAATATTTACTACTTTTCATATAAACCAAAAGTATTGAAGGGTTACTCGCCTAACTCTACCGACCAACCGCGTCTATTTGTGTGATGAAGATAGATGTCAGTATTTCCGGGTGTGGGTGTTATTTCATTTATACTGGTATATATTAATTAAGTACTAGCTGTTGTCCGTGGCGTTGCCCGCATGGTCCTACAGGAATATTATTTCAATATAAAAACTATCCAATTTTTAATCCAAGATACCCTCTATGTGTGTAACAAATTTCATAAAAATCGGTTTAGCAAGTTTTGCGTGACGGAGTAACAAACAAACATACAAGCTTTTGCATTTATAGTATTAATAGAAATGATTTGTATGTATTAGTATCGATGTTTAAAATCCATAGCACAAGCATATAACTTGATTACTTAGGTTAGATCAATTTGTGTAACACGTACAAGGATATTTAATTACCCCTTAATGACCATGGACGGTCTATCCAGGAGGTCAAGGTAATCGTCTAATTTGTATGTCCTATGTAAGCATCGGAATTGATATTAGACGCACTATAGTTATTTATTTCAGTTTTGAGCACATATGTGATCTAAAGGTTAGAATAGTAATATTAAACATAAATCATCGCGTATTGATACATTTTTAATTATTTATACGGGATGCTCACGATCTTTTTTCATTTTATTTATCTATATTTCGGTTTAGGCGGTAGTATAGCATAGGCCGTGGTAACTACTTCTCAACTAGGCCGAAATACCGATAAATAAAATAAAAAGAGATCGTAAGAATCCCGTATAAATAATTTAAAATGTTAATAACAGTTGAAACTTTAACAAATGCTGGTACAAGTGATCTGGTCTGATGATGGATCTTAAAGGTAGGATCATTCTTCATCGAGTTTAGACTCATTAGATTTGTCTTCGATCGATCTGTCCTCTTTTTTGATGACAAGAACTTTAAAAATGAACTGGGATGCGGCTAGGGGATCATTGTTTATAAGTAACGTTACTATGTTTCGTAATCCTTGCAGCATATCAGCTAAAGAACGCCAAAAAGAAAGGCTCTAAGATGTGTGAGAGTGTTTTGTCTGTCTGTGGCATCATAACTTTTGAAAGGATGGACCGTTTATCAGGTGCTCTTTGAAACCTGATAATTATATTAACTTATATTTAAGTGATACGAAACTTTACTCAAATAATACAATGTAAATGTTAGTTTAGAACGACTGTACTCAACAAAAATAATTAAAAAAATAATAAATAGTTGATTAGACGGAAAGAGAGAGATAGGAAATAAAATTCTGAATTAAGTACTAAAGAGTGAAACTTAGATAATGAATTGATTTAGAGGAGACAAAGATCTGTTTCGATATATATCATTAATTTGTCGAATGGTACCTCAACGTTGCAAATTCCATATTTTATTAAGCGTTTATTTTTTAATTTTTTATACATTTTCACACAACTCAATAACTCGAGATATGAGAGAATAAGTTTTATCTACATTGTATGAGTAGTTTTAATTACGTTTTTCCGAATGTATTTTAAAGATAACTCTATATAGAGTTGTCATTACTCATAATATATCATTTCGCTTAAATTTAGATTAGATCAGCCAATTTAAAAATAAAAGTACACAGAACAAAATGAGTAAAAAGTGTAAAGCCGAAGCTCCTAATTTAAATAGTAGTAGTATTTCTGGGAAAAAAATATAAAGAACTGTATACACTAAACTTGCGATATACCTAAGATAATAAACTTAATTAACTTAATTTGGCCTGCGGATTAAGTGTCTCAGCGAAAAGGATTTTTCTGCAAATATTTGTTTCCCAATTCACATTTCTAAATGAAGCTCGGGCGCAAGCAACTCGTTAATCGGTCTCGTAAAAACTTGATTTATGGATCTCCAGCGGGACATTAAACTTGTTCGTTTGTCTCTGGGAAAACCTCATTTTTGCAAACTTTGATGATAAAAACATTTAAGTTATTTTTATCCCTCAAGAAAAGGCCAGGTTGTAAAGTCGTAAAATTGTACGTTTTAAGAACGTTTTATATTGTAAAATTTGTTTAAAATTGTGGAACACCTAAACGCTACAGTGGTGGTAATTTTTTTAGCGCACTCACACACAGTTTTAAGTTATCGCTATCTTTTTTCAACGAATGTGACAGAAAGAGACTTAACACTTTTAGTGCTGTCTGATTAGTCTATACCTACGACATTTTGACGTTTAATCTATCATCCAGAAAACGTCAATTAAATACATTACAATTTGACGTGTTCGAACTAATCAGACAAATTTGAAAATGTTCCATCTCTTACGTTTTTGTTTCATTTAAAAAAAACAGTATGCATTTAAAATAAGTTCAGTTCGTGAACAGCAGAATAATTACTAGTATGTTTAAAGTATTTACAAATTATTGCTCAAAGTTAAGTCTAGATGTTCTGGATAATAAACTAAAATAGTGAAAAAATCAGACTCAAAATAAACAAATTATAGTACTTTTAATATTCAGTGAAAGGTCAATGACCACGCGCGATGTGAACAGCTGGGAGCGCTGTCTTTTTAGCGACAATAACGATTTTTTAATGTACTGTGTTTAATTTTTCTTACGCTTTAGGTACATATTCCGAGCCCCTAGCAGAAATATCGTTAACAGTAAAAACATTGTTAAAGTTAAAAATTCATTCAATAATACGCGTTCTAGACGGTTGAAAACACCGAAACATTAGTTATCATCCGTCTGCAACGCAGATTTAATCCAAATTTAATAAAAATTGGAAGATGGAACTAAAGTTTACTCCAAGTTACCTTCCAGTTTACCTTTGTCGGAAGGCGTGTTTACAGCCATCAAGAAAGTGTTTAAGTACACGCCTACAGCTGGATATATTTTAACCTTACTTTGCAATGTAAATTGTCAATTTGTTGTGGGTGTACGACTTCTAAAGCTTTCCTTATTTACTTAATAGCATCCTTTAGGAAAGGGTAGCACGTAATAAGCAGCTTAAACTAAAGTGAGCGTAGGTGTCAAATTTACTCGATTAAATATCCTAAAACAAATTAAAAACACCCAAACAGTGAAATACAGATTACATTATCTATACATATAATAAATCTGTAGAAGGGTCAATGTTACTGTCAATGTTACTGGGTCGAAACCAAACTCAAATATGTAATTAAAAAAATGTTTGTCTGTCTGTCTGTATGTTCAGACATCACGTGAAAACTGGGTTGAAAACTAACGGTTTGATTTCGATGTAACTTGGTATAATTATAACTTATTATCCTGGACATAAAATAGTATACTTTTTATCCTGGAAAAATACGTAGAAAAAAAATTTAATTTTTCAGATTTATCACGTGAAGAACCAGAGTCGCGGGCGGAAGCTAGTTTTTAAATAACACACAAATACCTGCTACTATAAGAAATCGAGCCTCAGTGATAATGATCGATCTTGTAGAGCTGTACACAAACCCAACAACTAAGGACGTGGTCATTTATAAAAAAAAACTGTTTCTTATGTGTTGGCATTACAACTTACATATTTCGAGGAATCTTAGGACGAATAGCTCTTCAGGTTTCCAACACAAAGAAATCATCCCATAACACATCTTTTCAAAGGGGATTATCGCGCCTAATTCCAAGTTTTTACCGCTACCATCTTAATACATGGCGATCATGTATGTACTGCATTTCCAGATATTTTTTGCCTCGTACTACACTTCTGGAATCTTTTACTAGCGGTAGTTTTTTTCGAAATATTACGGTTTTAGGGATAACAAAAAAAGAACTTTCTAATTTGAAAAAGAAGGCAGCGCAAGCGTGACACTTGGTGTTACAGCTGTTCATGGCTGGTGGAGATTACTTACCATCAGGTGAACCGCTGGCTGGTTAGCCTCCTATTCCATAAAAACGCTCCGTTGCTTTGTGAAAAAGGACGTACAAACACACAATCGCATTTAGTATTAGTATTACTTAAACATGAGTTGTATTTTCTTACAATCAATAAATATATCATTAAGGAAACGGCTCGCGATTTCGATTTCATAAATAATTTATTTTCTTTTACTGTTCCATCGATAAGAACAAACAAAGCTGCCCTAATTGCCCTTCAAGTATTATTAATAGTTCTGATGCTATCTGGAGTTTCGATAACCCGCCCTTTTGTTCACATTACTAAAGCTATAGGCAAATATGACCAGAGAGTGACATTTTTGATTAATACACAAGCGACGGTAGTTGAAGGGTTAGCGAGGATGACTAAACAATCACATACGAGGTTTGTGTTCGATTAAGAAACATATTTGTGTGATAATCATAATCAATGTTGCTGAGTCTGGCACTCGGTTTCCAAAACGCCGTTCAATTTTAATCTACGATCTGTCATAACAAATGAATGTGAATCAGTTTTTGCAGTTTTACTGCGCTTCAATTATTTACCGAAATTTTCTGATAAAAGTATGTCTTATGTAGTTCCGCTAGATACGTATGGAATGAATTCGTACAAAAAAAAATATAACGCAATTTCAAGCGCGGCAAATCCGAACCAATCTCTGCAGGTAGTTACCACATACGTCAGTAACTTTCCGTACGGAATTTTTGTGGGTTCTATAATCGAAATTACGTTGTAATCTTTTTCAATGGAATTCCATAGTAAAATATGAGGCTGCCTTTTACTGAATATTTGCGACAAAAGTGACTGTAATATTTGTACCTAATAATTTGCCAAACACATTTTTTAATTTAATTATGTTTTATGTTAGCGGACAAACAAACGTCTCCCTTGATTACCATAGATGACCGTCGTCTAGAAACATCAAAGATTTTCCTGCTACATTGTAACCTTATGGTAGGTATCTTATAATGTATCCAAGTCTATCGTCTATACAAGCCTACATTAAGGAACACTACATAGGCGAGAACTGATACTCTGTGATACTGATGACTCAGGTAGAGGTAAGCAGATGGTACCGATCCGTAACCACACACATAAATCTACCTCAGCTGTGTATAACTGACAAGCTACACAAGTCTAGTATCTGAAATTAATGGATTAGCACAGGCGGGCGATAGGGTCGTTACAGCCCAATGCCTTAAAAAATAACATAATACTGCTTTCAGGCATCAATGGGCCCAGATAACAATGCAACATCGACGTAATGGCTATAAAATTTCGGTTCCGGATATGAATACGACTATATGAATAATGTTAAATCGGTTTCAGATACTGTTACGAATATGAAATTACTTCGGATTATCCGTTAGTTCGGATAGCTACGGCAACGGATATTAGGTTTTTAAGGAAACTGTAAAAGTAAAATACAATACTTACCAATGGTATAGATACGATAGTATGTTTGTTTATTTGTTTTGTATGCTTGTATTGTATGCTACCGTATGCTTTCTTGTTTTATTTTGGATTTTTACGTGATTACTTAGCCAATAATATAAAATTCAATTTATTTTGCACAAGTAAGTTATGATTCTGAGGTGGTCTCAATTTTGACCATTACGCGACCATGACAAGATACCATGAAAGTATTTTTGGATTATAACGTGGAACCCAAAAATTACTTGTCAGATTTTGATAAACTTCATTTGAGTAAAACTGCCTCGGATTTAACCGAATAATGAAATTGGAGTCGTTTTCTTGCAGGATAATAACTGGTATCTGTCATAAACTAATGGTCCAAGTTTTGCACCTATATCAACCTTCACAGAAATATCAACATAAACGCTGTCTTATTGTAAGTACGCATGAGCACCCTCTATACTAGAATTGTCTGCAAAAGAAAAAAATGTAAGCATTCTGTCTAAGTTTTTTTTACAAAAAAACATACAATAGTGTAAAAATTTTCTTGCTGACAAGCATAAATAAATAAAATATTATTTAAGTAAATTTAAACCTAATTTAAGTAATAAAATCATGGTTGCCGATGAGTGTGTATCACCGTTTCTTCTCCTGATTGGCTAGGTTTGGAAACGATGGTAGTGTAAGGTAGATAGGATTAAATTTAATCTACCTTTAAATTTAGTAAGTAGTAATCAATTATGAAACTTACTAAACATATAAAAAATTACAATGTCTTTTAAAAATATAAACAAGAGCTGCGATTTAAATGTTAAAATGTATAAAAGTGTTTAACTTCTTTAAATTTAATTAAATATTTGCACACCATAATGTGGTAGAATATGTTGTATTCTTAAATATTTTTGACACAAAATTTTAACACACAAAGTAAGTAAATAATTTTCATTTTCATTTCATTTTCAATGTATTAAATATTTTAATGTACTAAAATTTGTTATAAAATATAATTTATTATATTATCCGTTCAATGAAGGTCTATGTAGTTTTAGCTCTTGTACTACTATAGTTCACTTAAGATATAGTTTACAAACATATGCTGGAAAGTGACATAGGCTCATTTGTATTCTGATAAAAGTTAGTTTTAGTTCCTAAACTAATTACGTTACCACGGTAATTTATTTCCTAACAACTTTAGATTCCTTGAGGTGTTGGGATTCTTCCACATGATTTGCTGCGCTAGTGTAATAATCCAACCATCCAAATTGCTAGATAATCCACAAACATGAGGTAGGGTCTATACGCTACCATTTTTAACCCTCAAAGTGAAAAAGGGGTGTTACGAAGTATCTTCACGCCCATATCCCTGAAGAGGTAGGCACAACCATGGCACCCACGACTAGCTAGTCGTCGGCTGTAACGACTACGTCCCCACAATGTGACAGGTGGCAACCTATCACCAACCGGGCATACATCCAATACTGAGGAACATTTCTTTTTATTAGAAAATTGGAAAAACCAAATCACCTTTTTGTTACCCGACCCGGGAATCGAACTCGGGACCTCAAGAAGTCAAGTCCAACACCTGAACCCCTAGACCACAAAGGCGACACGGGTGTTATACGTTTGACGTTATTTTGTGTGCCTGCTGCTAAATTTATAATTTTGTTATTATAAATTTATTAGTGGTCCGCCCTAGCTTTGCGAAGTTATGAAATATACATATAAACCTTCTTCTCCAATTATTTTGTCTATAAAAAAGCACATCAAAATTCGTTGCGTAGTTTTAAAAATGTATGCATACAAAGGGACATAAGGACAGAGGAAGCGACTTTGTTTTATACTATGTAGTAAAGTATCACTATGAAGATTTTCAAGACACATTAAAGTACAACAAGACTTAGTCCAAACTAAAACAGTAGTAGTTGTTACATAAATAAATAACTCCAGGGACCAACAGTTTCAGATGCAGTTAAACCTTTATGTAAATTAAATTTTCCGTCCCAATCTACGAACTTAGGACCGGAGAACTATTTAGGGGCACAAATTTGAGCTGACAATGATGGAATTTGTAGCAGTCCTTGAATAATTCAGGAGGTTTAGTGTCGAAGGACGAGCAACCTCTTCATATATTTAATTAAGAGTATCTTTACCCGCTACATGTACTACGTCTTGCGAAAATACTAAGAGTAAGTCCATAAAGAAAACTATATGAGCCCCTAAAATTTTGTAATAACTTTCGTTCCAACAATTTTAAACGAATAGTTAAAATTTTCCTATATTAGGATAGAAGATAACTTAATTACTACATAGCTATTGTTAAATTCATTTATTACATCAAATATTGTTAAAATAGATTTTATCTTATCTTTATATTAATGAGTGACGTGACGCGCCACAGATGGTGCACTAACTATGTAATTATTATATGTCATTAGTCATAAGAAATGAAAATGACATTCTTATCAACGGGATATTAAAATTTGGATATTAAAGTATTAAAGTGGTCGAATTTCAACCAATGGACGACTACTAGTTTTTTTTTGATTGGTGAAACGTTATTCTTAGTACAGCGCATATCTAAATTATATATAATGTACGATAGCGTACCATCAGGAGAGCTGTGCCTTCTATATATGTTAAAATCCATTTCTGTTCGTTAGTCTCGCTAAAACTCGAGAACGGCTGAACCAATTTGGATAATTTTGTTTTTGAATTATTTGTTCAAGTCCTGGGAAGGTTTAAAAGATAAGAAAAAGGGAAAAACTGCAAGGAAACTGGGAAAAAAAACATTATGATTTTTCTCGTGCAAGCTGAATAGGTGGAAAGGAGTTCACTGGGACAGCTAGTATCCAACAAAAACCATGAGTGATGGGCTACCGAACCGATGAGATTAAAAATAATTTATAGTATAAATATAACCATAGTTTTTAAGTCGCCTTTGTGGTCTAGCGGTTCAAGTGTTAGTTTTGACTGCATGAGGTCCCGGGTTCGAATCCCGGGTCGGGCAACAAAAAGAAAATTTGGGTTTTTCAATTTTCTCATGAAAAAATGTTGCTCGGAATTGGATATGTGCCCGGTTGGCGAAAGGCTTGCCTCTTCGAGGATATGGGCGTGAAGATACTTTTATACCATAGTTTTAAAATCAATTTACCCGTCGCTTTATATCATAGTTACGCTGATCAAGTATTTTCAACTAGAATCAACCTTTTTTCTTAAGACTCACGATGACGTAACCCGTATCTATAAGATAACTGTCATTAAGGTTCGATTGGAAAAAGGCTCAGTCATTCATTAACCATTTAAAAGCGTATTAGGTCCTAATGGTTTTCACAATGACGGGAATTATTTTTTGCGAACACAAAAAGAAGGGAGAGTGATTCGACTTTTTTGTAATTGTAGGGTTCTTCAATAGAGTTCACATGAGGGTTATGAACTGATTTTTGTCATACGTACTTAGCTCTCTTTTTAATCAACTCTAAAGAGGAGGAGCTTCACCTTCTGTTTTTTTATGTATGTTAATCAATTTCTATGATATGATATTATGATATCGGAATTTTTGAAATTAAAACTTCTTTAGCAACGTTGTGCACTTTTTTGGAATGGGTAAAAACTTTTAAACTTGCGTCCGAACACGTGACCTTCGAATGTTCGTGTTGTCATGTTTATGTACGATAGCGCAATAAATGAATATTGTGTTCTACCACATAAATAATAGTACTTTCATACTGATAATTAAAGCTATTCGTGCAAAATTATTCCCTAACCAATTAAAAATATCGAAAATGAACAACGTTAATATTCAAGTTTTCACTTCTGCCGGCACTCCCGAAGCGCAACTCGTCATTTTTTTATTTGAAAGAGAGTACTCTAAAGGTGCTAATATTGCCACCAAGTAAGTTTTATTAAGTAATACCGAGGGAATCGATGAAAATACCACTAGAATTGTTTTTTCTATTTATTTCCACAGCATCATGTCTTATGGGATCCTTATCGTTGGAAACACTCCTAGGGTGAACACATTATTTGTCTTGCAAAAGACAGCTATACTCAAGGAAAAATTTAAAGAAATTAATATTCTAGCGGTAACATTCCAATGTATTTTAAAACTTCGTATACTCGTATGTCCAAGAAAACTTCATATATGTCATTTAAGAAAAAATCGACTTGGTCGAGTGAGTAGCTAGCGTACACGTCTAACTACATCGACTAACCGCGAGGTTCGGGTTCGATTCCCGACGGGGCAGGCATTTGTGTGATGAACATTTAGATGTCTGCATTTCCGGGTTTGGGTGTTTATTAAATTTATTCTAGTACCTATCTATATTTAATTATATCTACGTATTAGTATACTTGACTAACACCATAACACAAGCATATGACTTTTGTGTAACTTGTCTAGGAATATATATTTGTTTATTTAGTCTTCCTGTGTATGTGTCTCGTTTCCAAATATTAGATTCTCTTTTATAGGATAATGTGGTTTTAAACGAACTTCTCAAACATATCTAAATTTACCATTAAGTAAATTCAACAAATGTATTTTGTATAATGTGGTAAAAGTTATTATCAGATTTCAGAATGTTGAGAAGACAAAAGCGCTTAGGAATAATTCCTCCTCCCACCAATCTCTCCCTAACAATGCATGTTTTTGTAATATTAATAAGAAAAAATTCACACCCACGAGTTTTTTTCACCAGATATTCTCAGTGAATGCCTATTTATGATGCGGTGACAGTTTTTAGATTTTTATAGACACATTGCAAGAAATAGACCAAGGAAAAACGGATGTAAGAGTTTTAGTTGATGATGTAGTGTTGGAGCAAGTGAATGAAACTGTATATCTTGGTTGTGCTTTTAGCAGGGATGGAGGGTACACCGCGGATGTAGAGAGGAGAGTGTGTGCAGGGAATAGTGTGACTGGAGCGTTGGGTAAGCTATTTCAAAGCGAGGATTTGAGTCAAAAAGCTAGACTCACTTTGCATAATTCTGTGCTTATCCCAACGTTAATGTATGTCAGAAAAACATTATAGTAGCAGACAGGTTTGTCAGGATCGTGAGGTTTGGCACTCGATACTCTCTGCCTACCTCGTAAGAGATTTGGCGTGAAGATATGTATGTATGTATGCATGTACATTGCAAGAACCTTTGTATGGTCTCTAAGATATAAACATTATATTCTTACACTTCTTATTAAATTTTTGTATAAGCATCTTAGCACTTATTGAAATCGAAGTCGGCTTTTTGAAGTTTTACTAAGCTTACAATATTATTCTGAGATTTTTTCTGTCATATCTAAAGAGTACAGGCAAACAGCTATCAAGCCAGAAAGTTAATAAGAAGTGAGCATAGGCCTATTATAATATTAGCACTGTGATACAACAAGGTTCCAGTCTTTTTTTTGTTCCAGTTTACTGACTTCGTGCCAGGCGTCTCATAAAAGGCGTGTATAAACTTACAGTCACTAGCACCGTGACATCTGACTAGGTGATAGAGTTTCGCAGCGACTCGCCCGGATTGGTACCACTCTCTTATGTATTCCCGCCGCCATATCGCCAATGCCTGCCGTTGACGTGTTTCGGATTGGAGGAAAAGTAGCCGGGAAACCTGCTTGTGCTCGAGGCCTCAATTCGGCAACGCACCATTACCACTTTTAGTTCACTTTTAGGTTTCTTTAGGTGGCAAAAATTTCTTATTATCAGAAAATTCTCCTTGTTTCACTTCCAATATCATAAAAAAACTGATGGGACTTTTTCTGCTGGCCTCATACTAAGCTAAAATCGGTTTAATTTCGTCGTGGAAGTAGCAGATCCATAAAAAATAATATACTGTAGCTTTCATGTTTTTTGTTTACCTATCTTTATGAGATTTGCATAAAAATATTTTAATTAACGAGATCATGCCCATTTCCACGCCCGCGAATAAAAATGCTTAATTAGTGAAATTGATACGCTAACTGCTAACACTGTTATTCAAATGTGTGGTTTTGTGAGTGAAGAACAAAAGGCACCGACGAAATTTTTAAAACATACAAGTGATTATAGAAACAGAAAATCATGAATGGAGTTTCATCAATTGCCAACTATCGAACAATAATAAAAATTACTGGGAAAATTACATTAATTAAATCTATGAAGCAAATTAAATGCTTGTGTTATGGGTGTTAGTCAACGATACTAAAACATAGAAATAGTTAAACAGATATCACAATAAATTAAATAAATACGCATATCCGGAAATGCAGACATCTAAATGTTCACAAATGCCTACCCCCGTCGGGAATCAAACCCGAGCCTCGCAGTTAGTCTGTGTTGTTAGACGTGTACGCTAGCCGTTCGACCAACGTGTCGGTCAAACTATATGCTAGTGTTATGGGTGTTACTAAAAATACAATTTTATAGAAATTCTGAAATACTCGTTTAAACTAGGATAAATTTAATAAGCATTTAGACACAAAAATGTGGATGTGTCCATTCACATTTTTGTCATTCCACAAACACGTACACCAATAATCGACTAACTAGTCTAGTCAACTATCGCCCACGGCGTTGCCCGCGTGATTGATTATCCCACAGGAACAGTTTTTCGGGATAGAAACTATTCTATGTGTTTATACAAATTACCCTCTATATGCATGCCAAAATTCATGAAAATAGGTTTAGCAGTTTTTGTGTGAAGGAGTAACAAACATACAAGCTTTTGCATTTATATTATTAGTATGATAGAAGATAGTTTAAAAAATGATATTTTGTATATAATTTTTCCCCTAGTTGATCTGGCTTCGCTGAGTAGAATAGACCAGTTGCCATTTTTGCCAAGCAGCTCGTAACCAGTACCGTTAGTACCAACAAAACCACTAATCGTAGAGAGCAGTGCAGCATCTTGCCCGGATAAGGATCCACCGCCTTACCTATTCCTGCTGCCATAATTACTGTATCATGTTCTAGTCCGGATGGTAGGGTAGACTTTCATAATAGGCTTCACTTCCCGGCCATAGGATAGCGATGCACCTTTAACATCAATGGTGTCAATAGGCAACAGTTTTCTCCGTGTTGGTCCGGGCTTATTTGCAGAATAGACCATCTGCCTTCCTGCCAGGCAGCTCGTAAAAAGTGAGCGTAGGGTTACCGTCACTAACACCGTGATATCTGAGTAAGCATTAGAGTTTCGCAGCGATGTGCCCGGATTGGTACCAGCGCCTTTCCCATTCCTGCCGCCATAGCGTCAGTGCTTGTCGTTGACGTGTTCCGGTTCGTTCCATGAGGTAGTCAGTAAACTTACTTTTGCACGAGGTCTAATATCCCAGCCTTAGGTTGGCGACGCACCATTAACACCTTTGGTGTCTCTAGTTTTTTTAATATCAGTCTTCCAACACCATGAAAAACATTAAAAAAAATGATTGTGTCTCATAATCAGGAGATCCGTGTCTTTATCTGTTAAAGTGTCAATAAACTAGAAAGCTTATACAGGATGTCCTTTAAAATACTTAAAAATAATCTAGACCAATAAAAGTGGACCTACACGGGAGTATAAGATACTAGTTCAATACGTCATATAGAGTTTAAAAGATATCCAGATGATTTAGGGTAGTAAGGCGGTTGTCGACAGCTTCCCGGCCGTCCCGATCGCTCCCCAGGGATACGATAAGGCGATCCCCTAAGTTGCTGTTATTTTATGGTGCGATTTAACGGTCCCACCCGTTGTGATGCTCAGACTATCTTCCAACTACACATCGTGTATACTGTTTTTATTTAAACTTATCCCTCTATATAGCGACAGTAAAATCGACCGCTTTATGTAAGAAGGACACAAATATGACATGAGGGATAATCGAATAGAACTTTTGTAAAATATAACATGGGTGTTGATTTTGTGTAGTTTTTTATTGCCAGTTTTTTAATAGCAATGTAGTGTTTTTTAACACTTTATTGTACACGTAATAGAGACATATACACAAAAAACTGTACTATACAAAAGGCGAGACTATCTCTAACAAGAGATATTTGTAAGTTGTTTAAGTTTTGTAATGTTATTTCTCTATCTAAGGTTAGCTGTAAGAGTTAATATCTTGTTGTACAAAAGGCGAGCTTATTCTGTATTGGTTTTTCTCTATCTTAGGTTAGCTGTAAAATATCTGTTGTTAGAGATAATCTCTTGTTGTACTAAAGGCAAGCTTACTTTTTATTGCTTTTTCTCTATCGTAAGGTAGTTGTAGGATATCTCTTTTTAGAGACAATCTCTTGTTGTACAAATACAAATACAATAAGCTTCTCTAACAAGAGACATCTTACAGCAAACCTACGATAAAGAAAACACAAAAGAAAATAAAAGTGGTAGACAGTGTACAAGTTTAAGATTACATTTTTTGTCACTAAGATGCAATGCTATTTCTAGTAGTTCCACATTGGGTTACAATTTATGAATAGAACATGAGAAGGTCGATTGTCTTATGATAAGGAAATTAGACATTAATGTTACTTTTGGTAGCATCTTATTCTAACAAGTTTGTACAAGTGTCTTCTATTCATGTTTGCAGGAATTATCTTTCGCCGCCATTTTGAAAAAAAAACAAAATGGCGACTAGGCACTAAGTCAGGCTTCATACAAAAAAGTTCAATTCCTTTTGTTTTTAAATAAGAAAGATGTTGAGTAAAGATGTTGTCTCGTGTAACGGTGTGCGAAATTGAACTCCTCCGGAGCTGCTAGACTGATTTTCATGAAATTTTGAAGTAGGTCTGAAAATTTACCAACATTTGGTTTTCGTACCCCTAAGTTTATGATTCACCCCATTTTTTTTTATAAACATTAACAATTAAACATTAAACATTAAAAATTCATCTTAAAAAATTACGTAAAAACATCTACCGTAACAGTTAGTTTCATTATATTAACACGGATGGTTAAGCAAAACTCACTAAGTCTTTTAAAGTACAAACCGTTATAATAAGTTTGAGTATGCTATTATTGTTGGAAGACGCCATTTGTTCGTCAGTTACTGCGAGGAGTTCAGTCGGTGTTGAGAGGGATTAGCCCTTGCGAGGGCCGCTGTAAACTAATATGAGGGAAGCTTGAATAGCTTTAATATGAGATCAAAGTGCCGGCTTATGAAAGCTTGTCCTTGCATTTCAGATTTACTTATACTTTACTGCAATGTTTGTTATTAAGAATACATAGATAAAAAGTGTCGCTTCTATGGTCTAATGGTCCCGTGTTGGAATTGACTTCAAGAGGTTCCGAGTTCGAATTCCGGGTCAAACAACGTAAAGAAAATGTAATTCTTCATTGTTTTAATAAACACAACGTTGCCAGGGATTCTATATGTGCCCATGTAACATAGTGGGGCTGGCTGAGCTACAACCCACCACTATGTTAACATAAAATTAACAAACAGTCAAACTTAACTAAAGTTTGACTGTTAGTAGGGAGAATCCTGGTAGCATAGTCAGGGTGGGAGGTAGCTAAGCCATTTCTACTACGTATCAGTGGCACCCTTTTTTTTAAGCCGGTAGAAACAATGTGAAGTGCACAGACTCTTATAGACTTTATTTCAATATAGTTTTTTTATCTTTACATTTTTTTTTTTATTTTAAGCTGCCACATCATCAGGATTCCCTTTTCTGATTTATCTGTTTGCTTTTTTGTTTATTCTTCTGTTAACATAATGGTAGATGGTAGCTAAGCCATCCCGACTACGTGATACTAGGTTGGTTATATCTTTGTCATCTCTTACGTTGTGGGATTTATATGTCTTCGGATATTGGTTGCTCTGGTTGCGCTTCTGCCTACGTCTTCAGGGATACGGGTATGTAGATACGTTTTATAAAGTAGTTATCGGTGTACAAATCCTATTATTCCATTAACATTATAAATGAGAAAGTTTGTCTGTTTTTTACTTCTTCACGCTAAAACTACTGAACCGATTTTCATGAAATTTGTTGCACACATAGAGGGTAACTTGGATTAACACATAGGATATTTTTTATCTTGAAAGAATGTTCCTGTGGGAACACGCGGGCAACGCTGCAGGCAACAGCTAGTAAATAATATTCCGAGCATTACGCGTACAACCTTTTACATTTATATTTAATACTAAATCTAGATTTAAACTGATTAGGCTTCTAGTAATTGAAGTTAAAAACAGATTCGTTTGGCGATAAGACCACCTTTTGTGTATTACAAACTGTAAATTATGCTAATAGTACATTTTATATTTACTAATTTGTAACTTTCATTGCTTGTAATAATGTTAAAAAATAGTTCAATAATTATTTTAAATTTAGAAAATTTTAAATTTAAAAGGTGGGTCTTTCTTTAAGAAACGTTAATATCTTTGTTTTGGATTTAAAGATGAAACTTTAGCCGCGTGTGCCAACTGCAGCACGGAATACTGAAATGGCTTAAAACTATGGTGGCAGGAATAGGTAAGGATATAATTCAGATTTCGAAAGAGTCATGGTATTTCACTAGTGGTAGAGTGCTGTACAGCAACTTGCCCAGATGCCACCTCTTTATCTGTGACTGTATGATGATTCAGTCTGGAAGTTAGGGTAGCTGATACTAAGCCTTGCATAATAAGCCTTCCAATTCGACCTCAAGACATCGAGGTACCTATTACATATATGGTGTTTGTGGGCCACGGTTATCTCTTACCACCAGGAGAGCAGTGTGCTTCTTCACTGACCTCTCATAAAAAGAGTACAGTACACTACCGCCTCGTAAGTGTATTAATTAAAAATTTAAACACAAGATGGCGCTAATATAAATATTTTATGGGTCACAAAATGCGGAAATCAGAAAGTCTTACGTAAACGTGAGCTGTACAGCACACTACTGCCCCGTAAATTTATTAATTAAAATTTCAAGCACAAGATTATCGCCTCTGTGGTCTAGCGGTCCGGGTGTAGGACTTAACTGCATGAGGTCCCAAGTTCCAATCCCGGGTCGGCCAACAAAAAGAAAATTGAATTTTTCCAATTCTCTAATAAAATAAATGTTGGTCGAGATTGGAAATGTGCCCGGTTGGCGATAGGCTTTCTGCCTATCATATTGTGGGACTTAGTGTCTTCGGCTAGTCGTGGGTGCCCTGGTTGTGCCTCTGCCTACCTCTTCAGGGATAAGTGAGTGAAGATACTTTTTTTTTCAAACACAAGATGGCGCTAATATAAATATTTTATGGGTCACAAAATGCGGAGTCTTACGTAAACGTAACAAATGTGAGTCATCCTTAAGCTCCTTGGTAAGCAATGTCCACAAAACCTCGGCCATTACGAAGTTAATCAAATAGAGTGGGCTCTCCAAGCTATGTTTTATTCAGGTCGTTATTAGCCCCCGCGACAAGGCCCATTTTAAACTGCCTTTAATTTGACCACTTCCTGGTGTTAAACCCAAATATCTATACCCTTGTCATAAGTTTTACAACTATTACTAACATGTAATATACATACACATTATATTGTAGTGGTTAAAGTTAAATATAGTTAAAATTAAATACTTTTTATAATTTTTCGAAATATTTAACTGACTTTAAACAAATTAACTCTAATGTAAAAAATAATCGATCCGGACTTTGTTATCTGTCATTCATACATTATTTTCTTTCAAAGTAAAATAATGTCAAAATCGACTCATTAAGAACGAAGTTATGCTCGATACTCTTTATTATTTTTGCAGAGTTTCCTGGTTTATCTTATAATCTCCTATAATCTTCATCAGATGCTTATACATTGTATGTTAAATAACTAAGAAATTTGCAAACCGGTAAAGAAACTCTATTAAAATAGAATCAGTACCTTTAGAAAGAAAAAAATGCGCTGTAGACAGGATTCGAACCTTTACCTTTTCATCTCAAGGTGATGATTGGTCTAACCATTTGAGCTTCTGAGAATTCAAATAACGAGGCGAAATTTTTAATTCCTGTCTTTACGCGGGTAGTTATGTTTTGTAGATACATAGTTATGAGTATCCACTAAATGAATTCATAGTTACAGATGAAATTCTCATTTATAATGTTACTTACCATAGTTTAAATTGATTGCATTATTTAATTTAAAATCTACACAAGCCATGTTGTTATTAGTGTATACAGTAATGTCGCTTATTTAAATAAATAATTAGTGTCAATAATAATATTCAATACGTATTAAATATACCCAAACACGATAGGATAATAGGTATTGAGAAATTTAGAAGATTCTCGTATTGGTTCAGGTTCTCTGTGTAGTATGGATCATCTGCCGTCCTGTCTGGCAGCTCGTAAGGTCCCACCTTACGAGCTGCCAGACAAAACTGCAATGGTGAAACCGGTCATCATCAACAAGATCACTGGTGGTAGCATGCTCTACAGTAACGTGTCCGGTTAAGGATTTACATCTTTTTATATTCCTGCCGATTCCTGCATGTACCGTGTTCCGGTTCGGAGGGTAAGGTAGCCGGTAAACTTACTTTTGCTCAAGGCCTAACATCCCGGCCTCAGGGAGGCAACGCACCATTACCACCTTAGGTGTCTCTAGGCGGCGGGAATTTCTTATCATCAGGAAATCCGCCTGCTAGTTTACCTTCCAATATCATATTAAAAAAAAACTTACCGCAGCGGCCCTTGACATTTTGAGGCACCTCATAAAGGCAATTTGAACTCATAAAAGATATAAAATTAGCCATTTACTGCAAAGATTCGTAGAGTTTACTCTCAGACTTTATTATAATGATAGTTTCGATAAGCAATTTACAAGGAGACCTTACTAAATGAGCTCTGCGCTGTAGGTGGTAGCTAGAGTTGCCAACTATTTTTCCAATAAAAAAGTTTGTTTAGGTCTGATAAGAATTTAAATCAAGATGGTAACCTTAAAAACACGCCCTTACTAATATTACGTTTTGATTAAGAATTATTGAAGAAAAACCCTGTTATTGAGATACAAAATAATGTGAAGATAAATGATTTGAAACTTACTTTTTTCATAGGATATAATATATCTTTTGCATCTTTTTATATGAAGCTATATTGTTATAAAATTAGTCAGTAAATGAGCATTTTTCTGATGGAAAGTAATACATAAAATAGTATAAAACAGCCCTTAATTCTGTACAAAAAATAAACACATCCTATCCTATCCTATTAAATATTAATAGGATTATAATATATAAACGCGAAAGTTTGTATGTATGTTTGGATGTATGGATGTTTGTTACTCTTTCACGCAAAAACTACAAAGCCGATTACGATGAAATTTGGTATGTAGGTAGCTGAAGACCCAGAATAACATATATGCTACTTTTTATCCCGGAGTTCCCGCGGGATTGGGACTTACGCGGGTGAAACTACGGGGCGCAGCTAGTTAATATTATAAATGCGAAAGTTTGTATGTATGGATGTGTTAATCAGTTAATGTTATTCCTGTCCCAGTTTATAAAACCACTTCAAATAACTTGCTAGTATAATCTTATTTCTCTTTATCATACAAACAATCCGCTTGTCTTTACCTTCTCATATTTCTGAAAAAACCAGAACTACAGCAAATTTAAGATTTTCCAACAAAACGTTACATTGTTTATTAAATTGAACAAAAATAGGCTAAAAGGGAAGCGAGTCATAATATTTTAATTAATACTACCTCTTCGTGTTCCTGTAGATCCAATTATCTAAACGATTTTAATATTCAAGACGTCGCTAATTTTGTGAGAATATTTTCATAAATATTTTGAAGGTTAATTAATGCTAATTGCTTTATAGATCCCTAAATTTTTTTAACTATTTTTGAAATGTCATTAATTTGAAAAAGAGGGATAAAAATATGGTAAAAGTATAAGGCTGTTAAATAAGGTGTGACTGAATCATGTGTTCAAAAAAAGTAAAAAAAAGCATCTTTATGACCGTATTCGCAAAGAGGTAATAAGAGATACAACCAATGCATCCAAAATTAGCCGTAAATACTAAGTGCCACCACGTGGCAGGTGGCAAGCATGTCGTCAACTAGGCAGGCACTTATCCAATTTTGGCCAAAGTTTTTTTTAGAAAAGTGAAAATACATGTTTTGAGTTACGTGACCCGAAAACCGTGCCCGGGACTTCATAAAGTCAACTCCAAAACCGCATTACTAGATCACAGGGCCAATAAGATATCAATAGCAATTATAAATACTTTTAGAATAAATTACATTAATTTATGTAATTCTAATGTAAACAAAATATATGCTTAGTATAGGTATTGTCAACGATAATCTTTACATATGATGTAAAAGAAAACGACTTCGATTTCAATAAGTGAGTCACCTAGGTATACGAAAATTGTGTATTTGTGTATCTCCGAAACCGGCGTGTTTGTATGAAAAGGGTAATGAATGCGAAGGAAGCAAGACAGATTGTCAGGATCGTGAGGTCTGGCACTCGATACTCTCTGCCTACCCCATAAGGGACTTGGCGTGAAGACATGTGTATTATCCTATACCTAAAAACGAAACGAACAGCTCGGTTGCCCTGGGATTCAGTTAGAAGATCCAGGCTTGGTGGCAAATACCAACACAAACGTGCGCTCTCCCAAAAGCAAGAAATATAAAAACTGTACTTGGTTTACAATTAACAGAGAAATTGATTAACATACAAATAACCTTTTCCTTTATTTCGAAGTCAGTGAGTAGAATTTTATATATACTAAACATACTGAAATATAATATAATCGCCTATGTGGTGTAGCGGTCTAGGTGTTGGACATGACTGTGAGGTCACCGGGTTCAATTCCCGGGTCGAGAAACAAACAAAATTTGGTTATTCCAATTCTCTAATAAAAAAAAGTTGCTCGGACTTGGATATGTGCCCGGTCGGCGATAGGCTTGCCTGCCACCTATCACATTGTGGGACTTAGTGTCTTCGGCTAGTCGTGGGTGCCCTGGTTGATATGTATGGTATGGCTTCGGTTATATGGGCTTGAAGATACTTTATAGGTACTAAATTTGGAGCTGGTGCATTACAAACCTCAGCCTGGGGTAGGAAAGGGATCTAAGTGCCACTCACACCTCCTCCAAAAAGGAAAAACTGCAATTACAAGTTACATTTTAGCCTTCCCGAGAGAGCTCGATATATTGGGGTAAAAATAACGTAACTAAAGTTTTTTCCTAACATTTAATCTTTTTACTTGCTTGGAATGCCGAGTCGAAGCTGAACTGTACATATATATGTATAAAAAGACATAATTTTGTTTAGTGGTAGTGTATAGTAAATATGGTAAAACTTGATCGTAACAATTTTTGTTTAAATTAATGTGTTAGTCTAGTAATAAATATATTTTAAGTAAATTAAATATGAAAATATATAAACAACAAAAATAAGAACTATACATATATTGAAATAAATTATAAATTTGCACACTTTTATTTGGTGAAGTATGTTGGTACGAATAAGTATTCTGTAACATCTGTAAAACACACATATATGCCGCAAATAAACAAATTTCATTTTAATTTTTCTGATAATGTTGTGGAAAATTAACAATCATTTATTTATTTACTAACAAACTTACCCTATCATTACAGGCCACCTTAACCTGACGCGATAGCGTAGCCATCCTTAAAACTAAACTAGTTATTAAATATCTTACTAAAAAAGCGACACATAATTACTATTATCACTTATTACCCAACATAGCATAACACATACTACGCTCAACCGAATAATCTTTTTAGTAAAAGAATGCGTCATAAACCAAAGTACCCACTGTTTAGTTATCTATCTTTATCTTAAATGTAAAGATGAATTCCCATTTCCCTTCGTTATCTCATCGTACATAAACATATAGGCAAATTTCCAATTCTTCTTTTAGTATGTCATTTTTTAATATTTATTAAAAGCAGGAAAATTATATGAAAAAAGCGATAATCATTACAGGTAGTACAGGACAATATCTGTGATTCAAATAGTTTATAAAAACAGTAAAAATATCTAAATTTGTACATAATGTATTTTTTGAAAATAACAATTACTAACGTCTTCAGAATACAAATATGAGAGTTGGTATAGATTTGACGGTTTCTATTTGCGTAAAAACAACGAAACGGAAAATTTTGTGAATAGCTCAGCCAACCGTTAGGATAGCTTTCGCTTGGGGAATTTCTTTTTGTCATTACTAACCACAAAAAGTTGCTGCAATGTGTTTACGATGTCATGGCAAAAAACTAGTATTAAACTAATATCATGAATGCGAAAGTTTGTATGTTTGTTTGTGACTCCTTTACACAAAAAGTGCTGAACCTGCTGAAGTGAAGTGAAGTGCTGAAGTGATTTCCATCAAATTTAACACACACAGAGGGTAACTTGGATTAACATATAGAATAGTTTTTGTTCCGAAAAAAGGTTCCTGAGGGACTACTGACCACGCGTGCAACGCCACGGGCTACAGTTAGTATAAAATGTAATATTATGTCATTCTATTGAAAGATGACAAGAAATTAAACACTGCTCTTTAGTGGAAAGAAAGACTAAGAATAGAAACAAAAAGGTACGAAACTGGTTTTAGATTTAATTATAGAGACCTTTATCACGATGAAAGTGCGGAAAGTGGGGGCGTACGACGAGAAACTGATGGCAGATCATTACCAGGAATAGAGTAGGTGTTTCATGATTTCATTTCGCAAACCTTAAAGGAAGATATAAATTAAAGATTGTTGTGTAAGTGTGTTGTGTGGAGCTGAATATATTGAAGAGTTTTAGCTTCCTGTAAGGCCAATTCATTCATAGCGCACTATTTTGCCTGTTTTTACACTTCATTATACGTATACATTTTTTGGCGGGAAAGTAAGTTGGTGAAATAGGGATTGAAAGTTTCTATGAAAATCCTTATTAGTGGGCTATAATCGCGAGCAAAGCCGCGGGTAACAGTTAGTGATTTTCATAAGTCCAGGTAAATGGAAAAACTGCTGCAAATAGTAAATTTAAACGAATATCACTGAATACGTACATAGTAATGTAAGCCTCTTAGGTTCCTTTTAATATGTTCCTTATTTTATGTAAATTATTCAAATATGTTATTATTATGTGTAGGTTATTCACTAAGGTCTATTTATTTATTGCGTATGATGCCTTCCACACTGTTTCGTTACAGATTCTATTTATAGGTTGAGCTGGAAGAATATCGCTGTTAAAATATAAAATATCACTGTCCACGTTTTTTTTGACAAAAAATTCTATGCAATAAAGGATTAAATAAATAAATAAATTCATTAATGCTATTCATTAACATTTTGAATACTGCCAAAATAGAAGATTGATGCGATTCATGCACTTTGAAGATGTCAAATATAGGTGCAAAGCTTTTCAAATGTAGAGACAAAAGCGTTTGCAACAATATCGATAAGCAATTATCCCGTTTCGAAACTATGTTCTTTATGATTTCATGTTATCTAATTATTACTGAATGAGACCCGTAACTTAAAGCATACAAGTAATGATTTTAATAAAAAGAAAATGTCTCCAGTGCCACTTAATTAATTTTGAACAAAAACCTTAGATTTTTAATTACTTTGTAAACATATTAATGCTTATTTTAAGCAGTAATATTGGTGCAATGTTTTTTTAAAAAAGCGAAGTATAAAAAAAAATTGTGATTTACTGAAACTTGAGTGTCTGTTTGTACTCTATAATATAAAAAATAATTGCTAAATGTGTGGGTAACTCCATAACTTCCGAACGACTGAACTGATTTCGCTAATTCTTTTTTTGTTGTGTTAATTATTGTCAAAAAAAGGTTCTTATGAAGAAAAAAAACTTGAACATTGCAGGGATAGTGAGAAAAACATTACTTTGTTTTTGCCAATACAAACTAAACGGGCGGAACGAAGTTCGACGGGACAGTTAGTGTTAAAATAACAGCTTTTTGTATATATGATACATAATACACCAAAATATCATATGATCTCTTTTTAGGTTTACAATAACAAACGCCCCTACACTCAAATCACACAGTACAAGCGGACGCTTTTATACATACACACACGTCTTTTACACCCTCTTAAGCGTTTTTTACACATACACGCACATACGGGCACACACTTTCACACACTCAGTAACAATTAATTTTGTAATTTTATTTAAAAAATAAAATAAAATTTGAGGATATACATACTTATAATAATAAACATTAATTAATGATTTGTAATTAAATTGTAGGATTTGTTGTTTACGTATTTGTAGAAATATGAAACTAATAACCATTTACTTGTATAATTACTAAAATTTTATTTTTGCGTTGTTTGTTATCATTATAAATTTCTGTTTCTCTAACACGAGTGTAAAGGAATATTACAGTATCCGTAATCTGAAGTGGGGCCTGGTGATCTGCTCGCACAGGGTATCCTAGTTGCAGACACCAGTCTCTTACTTCGTTATTTGGTTTTGAATATAGATTCTGTTAAACTGTTTGTAAGAGAAATAAATAATTAAAATTTTTTTTTAGATTTTTTGTTTGTCTGTTTATTGCATGAATCTCTAAAAAGACTGGTCTGATCTTAATGGGATTTCAATTGCCAGATAGCTGTTATAATAAGGAGTAACTTAATACTTTTCTAGTTTCATAACTTTTTGTTAAAATCCACGCAAACAAAGTAACGTGCCAGCGTACTCTAGTCTGTAAAAAACAAAAGTCAATTCACACTAATATGTACTATTCATGTATAAGTGTGTTTGTTTGCCTTCACGTTGCAACGAAGTGGTTAGAGTATTAAATACGCACAAAACGTTAAGATAATACGAAGGCTCGAGAGTGACATAGGCTATTTTAGTCTCTAAATCTAAATAGGTTCTCACAAGAGGACTAAAATATAACTGAAAATAATATAGTCTATCTCCTTTGTAGTCTAGCGGTCCAGTGTCACACTTGACTTCTAGAGGTCCCGGGTTCGATCCCTGACTCGAGAAACAAAAATATAGAAAAAAGATATTTTCTATCTTCTAATATAAAAATGAATCGCTAAATGTGTTGGTAAGCGCATAACTTCCCATCCACTGAACCGATTTGGATGATTCTTTCTTTATTGTGTTAGTTACTGTCAGAAGAAGGTTCTTATGAAGAGAAAAACCGGGAAAGTTGGAAGGAAAATGGGAAAAATAATACTTTAATATTTCCCAAGGGTGGAACGAAGTTCGCCGGGGCAGCTAGTTTTCTGATAAAAATAAAGTTGCCCGGGATAAGGTTTGTGCTCGGTTGGCGATAGGATTGCCACCTATCACATTGTAGGACTTAGTGTCTTCGGCTAGTAGTTGTGCCTCTGCCTACCCTTTCGAGGATAAGGACGTGAAGATATTTTTTTTACATCTAGTCTAATCGTAACAACTAGCGTACATCGTCAAAGCTGAAATGACGCGCCCTTCCATCGAATTTACGCACACGAGTAGATTTATAGTACCTATACACAAAAACAATTTTTGTAATTAGACACTTAGTTACCCGTTACAATTCAACGAATTTCTTCGGATTTGTCGTTAAACTAGTTTATAAATTGTCCAAACGCGAGATAGAGCAGACGTCTTGTTCCAAAAGGTATTTATTTAAACAAAGGGTACTGCGGATATCACCATAGCACAAGTTGACTGCTCTGTACGTTTTGTTATCAATATTTTCACTATCTATATAAACCAATCAAGCAGTGAGGCTCATCGTTTCAGTAAGAATATCTTTATTATAATATAATATCAAGAAAAAACTTGTATATTTGATGGATATTGAATATATCCTAGAAAAACTACTTGGAATATATTAGAAGACAGCTTTCAAGGCCCGAACATTTTATATGAAATTTTGTCTCTATCCAAGCATGTGAATATTTTTAAGCGAGTTATATTTAGATTGTGTCTATTATACTGGTTTATTATAATCTAAACTATGTTGTCTCAAAATGGGTCAACTTAGAATATAGAGCTTACTTAATTGAAAGTTTAGAAATTTTCAAATAGACGAAGTTACAGGTGTAGGTAAGTTTATACTTCAGTAAAGTAATTATTAGTAAGTTTGTGTTCTATGAATTTAGGTATACTCGAGTAAATGATCCTTTTATAACAAGGAAATCAAACAAACACGAGTTTGTTATTATTAAGGCTTGAACAATTTAAATAGGGTTTTCACTGTTAGAATTAAACTGGTGCATTAAAATTTAAACTATGTTCTTTCCATATCTGTCAATCAAGAGAAGAATACAGATATATTTGTATATAAAGAAATTGATAGGTTTAGTAGGTTTAAATTAAAAGTTATGTTTCCGAAATGTCTAGTAAGTTTGCGTTTTGATAATTTAAGTAAACTAGAGAAAATGATTTTTTATGAGATAGGGAATGACAAACTAGCAGACCGAAATGTTTAATAGTAACAAATACATATTGCATGTAGACACTAAAGATAGTTATGTTGCGTTATCAACCTGAGATTGTAATTTGAGCTCCTATTTAAGTAAGTTAGGCTATACTATCTTTCATGTTGGGACAATGAGTTGCTAACCTTATTGCTGTGATTGATTTGTCTGACTGCAAAAAGAGGATGTTCTCAATTGGACTGTACATACATAAATATTTGCAAGCCAAGTTCCTTACGACGTAGGCAGAGAGTATCCAGTGCTAAACCTCACGATCCCGAGAAACATGTCTTGCTTCGTTTACATTAATTACCTTTTTCATACAAACACGCCGCTGTTCGAGACATTTTACACCACCCTCGGGTAATATCCGAGTGATATGATCGTGGAATGTCAACCTTGGTCTCCCCGGGTATCGACATCCATCGCATTGTATATCTGCTTTGTCAATCTTTTATCTGTCATTCTCTCCATATGACCGAACCAGCGGAGCATGGCCTTTCGCATTTTAACACCAACACTTTATTTCAATCCTACTGTATTTTTTATTATATTTTTATTTGGACTTTGGATTGTTATGTTATTAATCATCGAATAAAGGAATCTTTTTCAGAAAGGTTGATCATGATTTCGAGTTGGTTCTTCAAACATTTTATCATAATTTTGTGCGTGATGTTTAAAAAAAGAGAAAGATAAAATGTGTGTGGGACCATCTCGAAAACATTACCTATCCTTCGAAAAAATAAACATGATATCGCGATTTAAAAGAATACTAATTGGACGCGGTTCTTCGCTATTTTACTGCGCTCAAAAATATTTTCAACACTTAATACACGGAAGCTAATAATTATGTATCCAAGTAAATATTAATTGCGTTTGTGGTCTAGTGGTCTAGGTGTTGGACTTAACTTCATAAGGTCCCGGTTTCGATTTCCGGGTCGGTCAACAAAAAGAAAATGTATTTCCAATTTTTTTAATAAAATAAAAGATTGCTCGGGATAGATATGTACCCGGTTGGCGATAGGCTTGCCACCTATCATTGTTGGACATTGTTGTCTTCGGCTAGTCGTGGGTTCCCTGGCCACTGCTTAACCCTTCAGGGATATGTTTTTGAACATTCTTAAATCTTAGACATATACATAGCATAAAAAGTGAGAATGCTATTAAACTCTCCCGCGAAAACACGTTCAGATATCGGGATTTAGGGGAGCTTCTATTGCCAAACCAGAACCCTCAGTTCCTGCTTATATATTATAATATTGCGGCTTTGTTCTGTTGCAACATGAAATAAAGACAAAAAACACACTTTGTCAAAATTTTTCACAAAACCTTTTATACTTTACTAGCAGTAAAGCTTCGCACGCGTATGAAATGTACAAATAAACCTTCCTTTTCAATCACTTTATCTATTAAAAAAACCGCATCAAAATCCGTTGTGTGGTTTTATAGATTTAAGAATACAAAGGGACGTAGGGACATGGAAAGCAACTTTGTTTTTATACTATGTAATTATTATACTTATTTGAGGATTGATTTTTGGAAAAAGAGTTTACTATGTATGAATTCGGTTTTAACTGTATTTTTATTATGTATATATTAAATTTTATTAAAATGGCTCTAGCGGTTAAGTCATCAAAGCGTAACATGTAGATGGATAGACATTCACAACGTTCGTAAGGAAGTATGGTTTTATACATTTTCAGTTATCACCACCATACATCATTATAGTAACATAAGTGCTCGCCACGCTAGGGGTGTGCTAGGCCAGAGATGAGAAGTACAAACTTGCTAATTAAACTTGATTACGCTCACACACCCACTCTTAGCTTAGTAACGCACCATTTCCACTGGCGGTCAATACAAATCCATTTCCTATCTGTTTTGACCGCCTTCGGTCTAGGGGTTAGCATATACGTCTAACACTACCGACTAACCGCAAAGCTCGTGTACGAATTCCGACGGACGCACGCATTTATAGGCTGAACATCTGAATATCTGCATTTCTAAGTCGGAGTGAGTTAATTATATTTATACTGTTATCTAGTTAAGTATTTTAATTTATTAGTATAACATACACCCATAATACAAGCATATTGTAATTTATTTACTTTGGAGTTTGGCTCTATATGTGTAATTAGTATGGCGATTCTTTTTTACTATTAGGACTTTGGTTTGAATAAAAGTCTTGCCATTTCATAAAAAAACCAAAGAAATTTATGAAAAGATACAGAAATATCTTAAATATTAATAAAATTTCACATAATATTTTCTCAAGCATTCACTTAATGGTTTAGTGTAATTAATGCAGTCGTTCCTTTTTAAAACACAAACAAGTTTGTAGATTTGAAACAAAAACGTAACTTTTGAAAATATTTTAAGGTTTTATACTCATAACAAACACTGAAATTCAAAAATTTAACCTAAATCCTAAAAGTTTTCACCACACATGTCAACACTAGGGAAATTTCATATTTCTTGCGAATTTTGAATCTTGTACCTATATTAAACCTTACCAATTAGTAAAACATCCTCACTTGCATCCAAAACCTACCTTTATAATATTCACAGTATCACACACAGCACTATCACTTAAACTGCCACCATAGTTGCGAGGTAATGCGCGCGCGACTCGCGTCGCTGTCCACTGCGTCACGTTCCGTCGCGTCACCTGACGTCCGCAGTCCGCGACGGTCCCGGGTAACTGCCGACGCCGCCTAAGCGCGCGCAACCCCCGCCCAAACTGCGCGCGCCGCCCAAACGATCGTTTCGAACTGATCATTTTTACATCTGCACTGTTTTGACATTGAAATTCAATTTTCCGACAAGACTCGACCTCTGTTCTCTCGAATCATTCGATATCTTCTACTTAAATGGTTGTTTTACTCGGTCATGTTTGTAAAATTATTTATTTATTTGTATTTCGTCTGTGTAGTCTAGCGGTCTATGAGGTCCCAGGGTCGATTTGCGGGTCTGGCGGGAAAATTTGGTTTTTCCAATTGTCTAATTACAAAATAAATGTTGCCCGGGATTGAATGTGTGCCCGGTTGGTGATAGGCTTGCCAACTATCACATTATGAGACATAGTGTCTTCGGCTAGTCGTGGGTGTCCTGTATGTGCGTCTGCCTTATTGGCGTGAAAATACTTTTTTTTATTTTAGCACTGTATCATTCACATTTAATAAATAATAAAAAATACAAAGAAACAATACAGCACAAAACTCAAGCTTGTTTCTGATGAGAGATATCTTGAATAGAGTAACAATACAATTAAAAGGAAATACGAGTTTACGGAATGCATATTATTTATCTTATTAGCCAGTAATATTGAATTGAGTCTCTATATAATGCAAATAGTAATAATAAAATAACTTCTACTGGATACTTCAATTTTAATTAAACTTGTAACATGTATGTAAAAATAAGGATTATTCAAGAAAACCATTTCGAATACACAAGGGAGAAGAAAATGTTTAAGCTATCTTTAAGTAAAGTTATGTTGTAACTGAAGCATAATATCTATATATATAAAAGAAAGTGGTGTTAGTTACACTATTTATAACTCAAGAACGGCTGAACCGATTAGGCTGCAAATTAGTGGGGAGGTAGCTTAGAACCGGGGGAAGGACATAGGATACTTTTTATCCTGTTCAATTGTGAGAAAATTGGGGAAAAAAAACATTATAATTTTTCCCATACAAACTGAATGGGCGGAACGAAGTTCGCGGGAACAGCTAGTTATGTAATAATTTAACTAAACAATTTTAATCAAATACAAAAACTACTATTTACATTTTCTTCGTTTCTAATAATTGTGGCTTCTTTCATCTACTACAAGCTGTTACCCGCGGCTTTGCTCGCGTGGCAGTTAATATATTTACTGATTATGTTAGCCTATTAATAAAGACTTTCATAATTGGTATTCTATCTATAAAATCTACCGATATTTTACCCTTTACAGGCAGAATTTTCAGAAACGCTTATACGTATTTACTGTATCATTCAGTCAGGATATGCTATTTTATAAGTATAGATATATGAAGCGACTGCCGCTTAAAACTGTGCTGAAACTACATAATATCTACAATTTTACGAAACATCAATTTAAAGTGTCATTACTAAATGAGTGACAGTCGCAGTCAGAGACGTCAAATATATTTTAATCAGTCATTAAGTCGACATCATCTTTACAAAACTTTGACATTATGACAAATTAAATTTTAATCAATGTATTGCTAGTAATACAGTAACAGTACGTAACAATTAAACTTGGCCATTCAGTTGTTTTGTTTTATAATAAATCTGTAGAAGGGTCAATTCTGTATATTGAAAATGTTTCATCCTAAAAAAATACGTAGAAAAAAAACATATTTTTTCAGATTTTTCATGCGAAGACCGACATCCGCGCGGACGGATTCGCGGGCGGAAGCTAGTCATAACATAAAATGGTTTAATAGAATAAATCAGAATTTCACAAATGCGTTGCGGCCATCTCAAACTAAAATACCCTTCGTTAGTCTTCTCAAAACTCGACATCGTACCGTTAGGTTTAGTTTTGTTTTCAAAATATTTGTGTAAGTTCCGGAAAGGTTTAAGTGGTACGAAAAATGGAAAACTGTAAGTCAATTGGAAATCCATCATTTTTCCCACGCAAAACTATTATAAATTGTGGGTGTAAATTACATTACAAATATTGATTATAAATAATGTTCACTGGAAATGTAACATGAGGAAATAAAAAAAAAGTTGTGTGTGTACTTATGTACACGCGTTAGAAATTCTATATAATTCTTCGGCGTAATAAGATATAATTCTTTTTGAAATTTTTATCTTTTGCCTTATTTTACATTTGTAGACAAAATGACACTAACCATAGAAATAAAGAAATATTGTGAATACAGTTGTCAGTTCTCACGCAAACATACGTAGATGTCCTTACTTTTGCTTTGTTGGTACCTTTTTTTGAAAAACTAAAATGTTATCTATAGCTAACTTCATCATGTCGGTTTTTCGTGACGGTATGCGCGCGCATCGTAAAAAATTACCCTCATCATTTTTTCCTAACGCGCCAAAAGGAGTATAACTTCAATATTTTTTTTTTTGATGGAAAATATTGAAAACCGGGTATATAATTTTGAAATTGTTTAGACTTCGATATTAATTTTAATTTGAACTGATTATAAGATATAAGATACCTTATTTGAATAGTAGTAGCAAAAAATGATAAAACATGTTGCGTTTTGAGAATGTTTATGACGTCATTTTTTTAGCATATTTACAACTCAAAAAAGTTGATTGTAAACGTTACGAGTAGAGCATAGA
>NJDD01003381.1:143739-154775 GCA_002245505.1 Calephelis nemesis | reverse complement strand
TTCCTGCCAGGCAGCTCGTAAAAGGTGAGCATAGACCGTCACTAACTCCTTGGCATCTGACTAGCTGGTAGAGTTTCGCAGCGAATCACTCGGATTGGTACCACCGCCTTACCTATTCCTGCCGCTATAACGTCATGACGTGTTCCGGTTTAGAGGGTAAGGTAGCCGGTAAACTTACTTTTGCTCGAGGCCTAACATCCCGGCCTCAGGTTGGCAACGCACCATTACCACCTTTAGTGTCTCTAGGCGGCGAGAATTTCTTACTATTCCTTAGAACTTTTGACTAGATAAAGATATCAATTTCGAAAATTATTTTAATGAGATGTGATCTTATTAGAGTACTAAAACTAATTGCTCTCTGGGCGTGTACACATATTTAGTACTAGCTGCTCCCGTTTCTTAGGTCGCGACTGCTTGTAGTAAACGCTAATCCGATTTGAATTAGTAAATCTACATTATTTTCAATAGACAGACAAACTTTCGCATTCATGATATTGGTACGGTAAAAAGTTGTTAAAAAAGCGGTTGTCTGTAAAGTTGGTTAACTGACAATAGTTAAACGTGACAATGTCATAAGAACGGAGGCCGATTGTCCTTATTTGTCGCTCGTTCCACGCTCTCGTTCGCACTTTAAGCCTTAAATGCAACGTCTCATAGCGAGGTAACGCCCCATGAGTCATAATAAATGGAACGCCTCAGAGCGAGGTGACGACGCATGAGTCATGTCATGGTGCGTGCATCCAGATATATCCGGATATGGAATTATAAGACGTTGTCACGTCATAGTCCAAACAGCAGTTTAAGATACCCTGGACGTTCAAATGTTTCAACATATTTTTTCGTATTGCACGTTTATAAAAAACTTAAATTGGTCGCCTGTGTGGTCTAACGGTTCAGTTGTTGGACTTGACTGCATGAGGTCCCGGGTTCGAATTCCGGGTCGGGCAACATAAAGAAAGTTGGGGTTTTTCAATTTTCTAATAAAAAAAATGTTGCTCGGGATTGGAAATGTGCCTGGTTGGCGATAGACTTGCCACGTGGCGTGAAGATACTTTTTAAATAAAAACGTGACATAAAGCATACACTACATTAGGTATATATGTCCTGCAATTGGTTATACGAAAGTGCATACATTTTCAAACTTTCAACTGTATTCTCTGTAAAATATTTATATATCTAAAATAAAAAAAAATTTTGAAACAGCCATAAAATTGTTAGTGGAATTGTTTTATTTCTGTTGTTTATGTTTGTAGTTTTTTATGTTTTGTGACACTAACGGCAGTTGTTTCATGGATGAGAAGCCAGCAAGCAAGTGGTTTACCTGGTGATAAGTGATCATCACCGCCCATGAGCAGCTTAAATCCTAACTTGAGATATCGACGGTTGAGATTTTAGTAGGTAGTAGAGTTTCGCGGCGACTAGCCCGTATTGGTACCACCGCTCTACCTATTCCGATCGCCATAACATCCAATGCTTACCCTCCAAATCGGAACACGTCAATGGCAAGCACTGAAGTTATGGCTGCAGGAATAGGTTGAGGTTTTGACGGCCATCTTCTATACACTGCTGATTTCACTTTTTAGAATGTACAATTCATCAATACAATCCCGTGATCCTGGTATTAACTGTAGATAAACCCGAAATCCCGGGATCAGAAAAATCGGCCGGGATCGAGTATCGAGTGGCAAGCCTACGGGGCACATATCGTATTCCGAGCAACATTTTTTTTATTATAAAATTAGAAACACCATATTCTCTTTTGGTTGCCCTACCTGGGATTCTAACCTGGGACCTGGTGAAGTCAAGTCTAGAACTTCGACCACTAGACTACACAAAATGTTATGAAACGAATGTTTGCCAAACTATAGCAAAACTTTAATATAAAAAAAGAAAAAGGTAAAATTTTCCTTTATTCAAAATTTCTTTAAACTTTGGCGAATATTATTACCGAGTAAATATTTAATTTCTAAGTAACTTTTGACGTTTTTATAAACTTTATGTGAAAAAAAGCAAAGGTAATTGAGTGACTGGCTAATTAATTTATTAACGCGCAGCTAATACTGGACGGATTTAGGTGAAGTTTGCCTTACAAGTAGTTATAACGAAGTATGTATTAACAAAATAATTTAGTTATTAACACAGACCCGGAAATACAGACATCTAAATGTTCATCATACAAATGCCTGCCCCCGTCGGGAATCGAACCCGAACCTCGCTGTTTTTCGGTGTAGCTAGACGTGTACGGTAGCCACTCGGCCAACGATGCGGTCGTGGTCTATTTGAAATAAATATTTTATTATTTTTATTATTATCTTGATATTTTAATGGCTTCTCGTGGGAGTGCTGAATAAATGTAATACTTGAACCAAGCCACAGGCAATAGCAAACATGAAAATAGAAATGCGTGGAGCTTCGCCTACGCAAAGTCAAGCCTCACTAGTTTACCTCAAATGATTTTCTCTTCTCTACTAAAAGGTCAAAACACATAAGCGCGTTGCGATGCAGCGACGCTAAAATCGTCGCTTTGCATTGCGGCCTTGCGACGTTATAGACGTGTCTCTACTACGGACCACGGTGAGAAACTTATTGCTTATTATACTAATGTTATATATACTTACTTGTTGTTAAAAAGATATTACTCTGATTAAAGTTAATAAATAAATAGTGCCCCGCCGCTGCAATCGGCAGTGACGCTACTGCCGATCGTAGCGACAATTCCGGTCCTTGCCGCGCGACGCCGCGTAGCGGTTTTGTGTTTCGGCCCTAAAAGACCAGTTGAATAAAATAAATGTTCCAGCCCAAATATTCATATTTTTAAAGAAAGAAACACTTATACTGTTTTACTTATCACTTATAATTTATTACTTTGTAACTAATAGCCTACTGGTTTCGCTTATACAGCATCATCAGGGCTACAACTTAAACTACTAAACAATATATTTTTGATGTAAGTAAAACAGTACAAGTGTTTCTTTCTTTAAAACTATGAATATTTAGAAGTTTTACCAAGTGCCGACGATGGAAAATATCAAATATTCCAGCCCAAAGTTCGCACAATTGCTGTTTTTGTTATTTATAGGATGCGTAAATAAATAGTTATCCTTGGACAAGAAACACTGATTTAACTATCTTCAAAATGAGCAAGTTATATATATATATATAGCTTGTATTGTTTGTTTAAGTCAACGATACAAATAAAAAAAACACAGCCATAAATGGTGACATCTCAATGTTTTTTACACAAATGCCTACCCCTGTCAGAGATCGACCCCAAGCCTCGTGGTTAGTCGTTGGGGTTATGCGCGTACGCTTACCAACCAACGAGGCATACCTAATATAATTCTTACTGAAAGATTTTTCCTCTTTATAGATAAATGGTACCAACGATATTCGATATTGAAACGAAAACAACAACGATAGTTTTTTTAATAATGTTGCTATATAATACAACAATTTAACTACCTATCAGGGCAGCATTTCGTGCGTGAGTTTAAAAAAAACCTTTACATTGACGCGTTAGTGAGGCAAGTTTTTATTGCATATCCAGGCTTTCTAATCCTGAGCGCCTTTAGAATCGTGATGATAAAGATTACTACTGTACTTAAATATGTGACGTTTAGTACAATATTTCCTAAACTATAATCGAAAATCTGGTAAATACTGCGTGTATATCAGCCGGAAACGCCACTAGATATTGTAATAACATGTTTGTAAGATAACGCGAATCTGACAGATAGCATCAGGCTATTTTATTTAAAGGTTTTATCAAAAAAAGTATGTTACGCCCATATCCCGGAAGAGGTAGCCAGAGGTACAACCAGGGTACCCACGACTAGCTGAAAACACGAAGTGTGAAGTCCCACAATATGATGCGTGGCAAGCCTATCGCCAACCGGGCACAAATCCAATTTCGAGCAACGTTATTTTTATCACAAAATAGGAAATGTACATTTTCTTTTTTTTTTTGTTGCCCTCGGGACCCTAAGAAGACAGAGGCGATTTAAGTAATAGAATTGAAATTTTATACGTTGAATAGGAATTGAATATGATTCTTTATTTTTAACATTTCCTTTAACATATACACCAATAATTATATTAATATGTAGTACAGATATACTTGCAAGATATGAAAAGTCAACTTTAGTGAAAGGCCAGCACAAACTCAATAATAGGTACTTCATTACCAGTGAGACCACTGATGATAGAATGCTTTGAAGCGTCGGGAATCGAACCCGAGGCTCGCGATTGGTCGGCGTAGTTAGGCGTGTACGCTAGCTACTCGACCAACGAGGCGGTCTATATTATTATTGGTGTATATAAGCCGCGCTTATCTGTTATTGTCAGGAGATACATGTACTTGTTCGTGTTAGATACACTATTTAAAACTCAAGAATGGCTAAACCGATTTGATTAGAAATTAATAGGGAAGTAGCTTAGAACAAAGAGACGAACATATGATACTTTTTTATTTCGTTTGACTGTCAGAAACCTAGGAAACACAACATTTAAATTTTCTCATACAAACTGTACGGGTGTAACGAAGTTTCCCGGAGCAGCTAGTAAACGAATTGTGTCTTTTATATCAAGTAAATATACTCCAAGAAAAAAGTCCAAACTTTCTTGGATTGTTATAATTCCGACGCAATAATTATAATAATTTAACGGCGGCTACTGTCGGGCTCTGTCATACCAGGGCAGCATTTAGCGCGATATTGGGGCCGGGGCGCAGATGGGGCCTGTTAATTCCCGCCCGTCTCACCAAGCCGTATAATCCCGGTTGACAAATAAAACCACATCCATTTTTTCTCCTGAAAATTCAAAAAGAGAATTTTTACATGATTTATTACTTTTTAAGTAGGTATATTACGGTTTTATTGTAGCTTACGCTAAATCTTTATTACTTTAATTGGTGTTAATGAGCTAGAAGGATATTAAATGGTTGATAGAGTTTTGATTTAATATAGGACTTTTTACACATTCATATTTTCCTCTGTGTCTTTGTGTTTGCCGTCTTATGCCTAATCGCCACTGTAATCTAATATTATGAAATTGGCGTTGACAATATCAGGACCTAAAATAAAATTCACGTTTAGAAAAACTTAAAATATAAGCTTTTTTTTAACTGTCAGCAAAAAACACTAGAGTAAATTAGTTTGGCGACAGGGTTGCCATATTTCATATTGTGAGACTAAGTATCTTTTGCCAATCGTAAGTGTCCCGATTGTATCTCTATCTACTTCTTCTGGCACACTGAATACTGGCATTAAGATTATTATAAATAAATAAATATTGCTGTCCAAATTACATAAGTTAAACCAGAGTAAAAAATATAAGCTTATGAGTATTACCCATCACTACTAATACATAGAAATACTTATTTACAATATATAGATTTTATACACATCCAGACACACACATGCAACTCATCACATAGATGCCTGCCCCTATCAGGAATCGAACTAGAACCTTGCGGTGTTAGACGTTTACCTACGCTTAACCCTTAACTTACTCATGTACTTAGATGAAAATATTTTCCTTAGAATCTTTCGCTTTCGAGATTGCTTACTTTGGTTATAAGACCGTCTTTTGTGTCCAACAACCTATACATTTTTTATAATATTGGAAGGCAAACAAGCAGACGGACTTCCTAATGGTAATGGTGCGTTGCCAATCTGAGGCCGGGATGTAAGACCTCGAGCAAAAGTCAGTTTACCGGCTACCTTATCCTTCAACCGGAACACGCCAACAGCAGGCATTAACGTTATGGCGGCAGGAATAGGTAAGGCGGTGGTACCAATCTGGGCGAGTCGCTGCGAAACTCTACCACCGAGTAAAGTAGTTGCTTATCGTAATATATCATTTTACTTTCTTAAATTATTAACAACTAGCTGTTAGCGTATAACTTCGTCAGCGTATAACTGTTACGATTTACAAACTTTCCTTTTTTATAGTCGTTTAGGGATTAATTTAAAAAAATAACCATTTTTGAACTCAGATTTATAGCTATACCCATATTAATTAGCATCAAAATCGATTCACCGGTTTAGAGGTCAAAGAACAACAGACAGACATTATAATATTAGTATGAACTGAATTAAGTTAATTTCATTTTAATTAAAAAATTGTATATATTGGCAATGTATATATGATACACAATATAACATTCACAACTGTTGCCACCGCCATATACTTCGATCGCAGTACCCTTCCACATCACAGCTTCCGTTGTTTCCTTCCGTTTACGTAATGTGATTTATTACAATATTAGATCCCGGCCTCTGTCCCAACGTGTCACATGTTATTTATCCATTTTTGTGACGGAATGCAAAACAGGGTTTTATTTGCTTAATTTTGTGTTGCTCACCTTTTGAATTATTTTATTGTAGCCTTTGATATCATTATTGTGTTTTATATTAAAAAGTAGAATAGAGAGTATGTTTATCAATAAATAGGTGCATATACAGAAGCAAAGTAAAGTATCTTCATGCCCATATCACCGAAGAGGTAGGCAGAGGCATAACCAGGGCACCCACGACTAGCCGAAAACACTAAGTTCCACTATGTAATAGGTGGCAAGCCTATTGCAAATTGGGCACATATCCAATCTCGAGCAACAAGTTTTTTATCAGAAAGTTGAAAAAACCAAATTTTCTTATTGTTGCCCGACCCGGGACCTCATGAAGTCAAGTCCAACACCTGGACCGCTAGACCACAGAGGCAATCATATATACAGAGACCTAAAAATCATATCTTCACAAAAATGCCTACTTATTCAGGGTTATTAGTAACTAACATATATGAACTTTCTAGGGCGGTTTTAGCTTTAGTACTCTGATAAAATGTATGGAGAACCAAATTCTTTTTTCGATTTTTAAAATTTGTCGAATAAAAGTTGTTGCTATTGAAGGTTCTAAAACGAAGGTAGAAAGGTTATGCGTGATTTATTAGTAACTCTGTATAACCACACATAAATTGATTATTTTTGTTTGTACAGCCCCGAAACTTAAATTGAATTTCACTATTTTAATAATCGTGGTTCTGTTCTTATTCTTCATACAAAAGATACTGATTTAAAATTCATAGTCTTCATTTTAATTTGAAGATAGAGTTTCATACTTTCCGCGGATAAAATCAAGTGTAATAACCAATATTATAATAAAATTTCAATATAAATTCATCCAGACGTTCCCTTCAAACCTTGAACTGACATTTCTATAGCATACATAACAAAGACTAAACCATCAGAGTGAAAAGGCGATCCGCTAGAACAATAACTCAAAGCTAATTTCACATTACATAATGGAGTTCGTTCAGCAGACGTCAAACACAATACCTTTGTCGCCTTTCGGTACTCATGAATGAGTCAACGCTGAACCAATTACTGGGAACTTGGAACTTAAATTAACCGGATGGTGGAGCAGGAACGTTGAATGGCCTGAGGCGCCAGCTACTCCGGACAAGCGGGTGATTGAGCCTCAGCGGCTTCAACATTCTAAGCTTTGTCATTTCATTGTGAGATCAATTATCTAGTTTTTCTTTTGTTATCGGAAATAATGATCGATGGTTTTACGATTGGTGAGACTCCGCTTTATATTGTTCGGTAAAACTTATATTTTCTATTGGACCTAGTTCTGCAAAAACGATCAATATTACAAAACTAGTTGCACAAAAATATTCACACATAACTGGTAATTTTAACCAGTTGCACCTCAAATTGTAAAATGATTAAAAAACGTAGATTTTTTACTGTTATCGGTAATAATGAGAGGCTTTATGGTTGCCGTAATTCGGCCTTATAGTTCAGTACTTACTTAAAACTTTATTTTTTTTTGTTGGATCTAGTTCTGCCAAAAGTAACCAAATGACAAATATGACAAACCTAAATACACAAAAGTATTTGATAAGCACCCTCTATCAACCTTTTCAGTTGTCTAATGATTTTAAACAGTTTAGCCTAAAATTATAAAGTAATTCAGAATTATTGGGTATGAATTGGCTGATTATATTAGCCTTAATGAGGTTCATCTGTAATAGAAAAAATATTTTTTTGTTTTCTTAGGGCAATTTCGCCAGTTTTTGTAGGACTAGAAGGCAAACATGCAGACAAACATTCTGGTAGTAAAATATACAACGTATTAGACAGCGAACAAGCATACGGATCTCCTCATGGTGAGCGACAGCTGCGGCATAGGCTACGGCTGTCGCTGTCGTGTCTATAGAGACACGATAGCTTAATAGATTCCTCGCTTTCCTCTTGCCAGGATGTTAGCCTGGTTATTCTACCCTCCGGATCCGAATATAACATTATTATTATGGTAACAGGAATGGCTAAGGATATGGATCCCTACCCGGGCAACTTTCTGCACAGCACTCTACACCCATTGGTCTTGTTGCAACGACCCATGTAGCCTATACTCACCACTTACGAGCTCCCCGGCAGGCTGATGATCTACTCGGACCAACAAGGGGAAAATATATAATAGCACATTACCAACCTGTTGATATGAAGACTTTTTACAATCAAGTTTGTTACCTGCTTCTCTTCAAAATCAGAATGAACAGTTGTAACAACTGCGACGATGACTGAAGATGTAAGGTTGTACCAAACTTCTCGAGTTGTAAAAATTTTCTACTACCTAGTAATATGTAAAGTGATTATTTCTTGCAGAAGTAGATCCTATCGAAATTCTATAAGTTACAGACAATGATTTAATAGCACAAAAGAACTTTGAAGATTTAACAGGCTTTTGTTTGGACAAAATTTTAAAGGCATAGATTGATTTTGAATATTTATATCTTTTGATACTTTTGTGCTTCATCTCGGCCTCAGGTTGGCAACGCATCATTACCACTTTTGGTGTCTCTAGGCGGCGTGAATTTCTTACCAACAGGAAATCCATCCCCTTGTTTGCCTTCTAATATCATAAAAAATGTACCTAGATATTTCAAAATATTTTTTTTTACAGTTTTTGTTTGTTGTACGAAGCTTATCTCTGAAACAGCTATACCGATCTAAAAAAAATTGACCAGCAGTTGTTAATGTGATAAGGAATAACTTAAGCTTCTTTTATTTTAGAAAAATTCTAAATTAAGCGTAACAATAAAATTAATATTTTTTTTTGTCAAAATCTACGCGGACGAAGTCTGGTATGATAAACACTAATTGTGTTCATTTTTAATTTTAGACCTAGTTTTACCGTAATAAAGTATCAAACATTATTGAATAATGGATATTGGATGACACAAAACCAGTTAAATTAACTGGACGTCCACTTTGGTATTGCTTAGATTGTCTAAACAATTCTTATATCACACAAACGAAACAGCGCGAAGCTAATTGACAATGCAGATAATTATACCACAATTTATCTAACAAATAACAAAAGTTTATATCGAAACGTAGAATCCATTCAAACCAGCGCCATAAATATCCAACGCGCTCATATTATTTGCGGTAGCAACACTGACACTAACACAGATTATATCAAGCGCCATAATTTAGCCCCGCGAACTTTATGCCCTATTTAGATTGGAACAAAGCAACTGATGGATTCCTAAATATTGAAGCACTATTGGGGGCCATTATCTAAACATTGGACGTAACATTATGTTAAAGGCTCGACTGGAATTTAAATGGATAATAATGCTGCGAATATTCCGGGGTAAATATTGCAATTGGAACAACGAAAGCATAATTTGGTGAAAGATTTTCGTTTAGATTGTAATAGTAAAATTATTCGTGACTTTTTATACATTTTTATCAGTTACTAGCCAGCCCGCTCAACTTTTTGTAGCTTGACAATAACAGCTACTAACGAAGAGTTTTGGCGCCATTGTGAAAGAAGATGATCGTAGTTTTTTCGTCATAATTTAACTTCGTGTAAATTGTGAAAAAAAAATAGGTTAATTTAGGTGGCAATTAGTTCTATTTTGTTTAGGTCAAGTGCACAAGTGAATTATTTTGAAGAAATTAGTGTATCATGTCTTTTCTCGTTGTTGCTAAATCTCACTAAATGAGCTTGAGTAACGGGGCCACTGCTTTACTAAAAACCTAGAGATGACTTTGACTTATGACTTATGAACTAAAATAATCTAGACTATCAATAAGAATTTATTAATACGGAAGATGTAGCAGCATGACCTAAAGGTATATGCCGGCCCCAGAAAGGCGCAAAATAATAAAAAAAAAGGTTGGCGGGAACGGTCGGAGGGGGAAGGCGCGCTTTTCGAGGGTTCCCTCTAATCTTTAAGTTAAAATGTGTAATATAATGTCAAAATGTATAATTTGTAAATTAATTTAAGTGTAAATATTACTTAGTTGTGTGTAAATGTGATTTAGTAAATAAACTATACTAGTGAAAGACTTCTATAGTGTTTTATCACGAGATTTTCAGGCAGAGGCCTGAACAAGAAAGAAAATTAAAGACGAAACTAGAAAAACACATGAAATATTAAGATATGGGTTTATTACATAATATAAGACTAGTATAAAATATAGAGGTAAAAAAAAGAACAATAAAATACTTTTTGCACTGTCGTAGAAGTTTTGGCGCCAATATGAAAGATGATGATTTTGGTGTTTAATTTAAGTTTTATAATTTGTGTGAAAATAATCGTAGTTTAAGGATGTGACATAATATAAAACAAATTAACAAAGAAACATAAAATGTAAACTTCAAGAAATTAAAACTATAGACGTATTGAAGGACTCAAATAACCTTTGTCTTAGTGAAGGAAATGACTTTTAAAATGGGGAATACAATATGTTAAGAAACGGAAGAAATGAATTTAAAATTTTAATATGAAAAAGAATTTATTATTACAGAAGACGTGGCAGCATGGCCTAAAGGTCTTAGCCGGCCCTAGAAAGGGGCAAATTAACTTAAAAAAAAAGAGTTTTGGCGCCATCGTGAATGAAGATGGTAGGAGTTTTGGCGCCATCGAGAGAAAAGGTGGTCGAAGTTATTTCATAATTATTAAATTTCGTGTTGACATTGAGTGAAATTGGTCAATTTTGGTGGCATTTTGTACAGTTT
>NJDD01003381.1:118036-143364 GCA_002245505.1 Calephelis nemesis | reverse complement strand
AAAAAAAAGAGTTTTGGCGCCATCGTGAATGAAGATGGTAGGAGTTTTGGCGCCATCGAGAGAAAAGGTGGTCGAAGTTATTTCATAATTATTAAATTTCGTGTTGATATTGAGTGAAATTAGTCAATTTTGGTGGCATTTTGTACAGTTTCGTACAGTGAAAGTGCACAAATGAAATAATCATGAAGAAATTAGCATATCCTGTATTTCCTCGTTGCCGCCAAATCTCATTACAAGAGTTTGTGTAATGAAGCCTCCGCTTTACCCAACTGCCTGACATGACTTACTGACGACTTATGACTAATGACTAATTATAATTGATCAAAATTGATATAAAATTTGATGCAAATTTCTATTTGACGAATGGCAAAATACTAACGTGAAGGCCAAAACTTAAAGAAAGAAAGAAAGAATGAAGATGGTCATATTTTTCATAATAATTATTGAATTTCGTGTTTATATTTAGTGAAATTAGTTAATTTAGGTGGGAATTAGTTGAATTTTGTTTAGTGAAAATGCACAAATGAAATGATCATGAAGAAATTAGTGTATCGTGAATTTCCTCACTGCCGCCAAATCTCATAGACGAGCTTGTGTAACGAAACCACCGTTTTACTCAAGACCCAGGCATGACTTTGTAAATAGTGACTAATGACTGAATTAAAGAATTAATACGGAAGACATGAATTGAAAGTATAAAACAAGAAAAATATTTATTAATACGGAAGACGTGGCTGTATGGACTCAGATCCTCTGCCTTTCCCCGTCTGGGATAATAACAAAAATTAAAGGAGTTTTGGCGCAATCGTGAATGAAGATGGTCGTATTTTTTCATAATTATTGAATTTCGTGTTTATACTGAGTGAAATTAGTTAATATAGGTAGGAATTAGTTTAGTTTTGTTCAGTGAACGTGCACAAATGAAATAATCATGAAGAAGTTAGTGTATCGTGAATTTCCTCGCTGCCGCCAAATCTCCCAAAGTGTGCTTGTGTAAAGTTACCACCGCTATACTCAAGAGCCTGAAGCCTGACGTGACTTTGTAAATAGTGACTAATGACCGTGTAAGAATAATTAACGGAAGACATGTGACTAATGACGAAATAATTAATACGGAAGACGTGGCAGCACGGCCTAAAGGTCTTAGCCGGCCCCAGAAAGGGGCAAATAAACTTAAAAAAAACAAAAATTAAACATTGGTCCAATTTTTTCCTACAATTTTCTGTCTTCTTCTAAATTGTAACTCCTCGTCCTGACAAAAACCAAGAGAAAAAATAATAAGCAAATTTCGTCCATCCCTTCAGGCGTGAAGAGATGACCTAGGTAAATGGGATATACTTTGTATGAATTAGTTACTATTTATGGTGTTCAGTTCCTATTATAAGACAGAAAACAAGTGTAAGGCTCTCCTGATATTGAGACAAACAACGCCTTTATACACCATAAAATATGTTACTGTCGGTGATTTGTTATATAGCCGGAATCTTTATTCCCTTATACTAGTCCTTAAAAGGAATCTGTATTTATAATAAAACTAGCAGAAGCGCAAAATCTGTATATTGAAGACATTAAAAAGTGCAGGCGACTAAAACGGGCAAGCTGGATATAGTTTTAGTATTTTTAGATTTTTGTCCGTGTGTTTTTGTGTCTGTCTAACTGTATCATGACCGAGGTTGAATTTAATCAACTGATGGTAACGAAATTTGACTCTTAAGTACTTTATGTTCCGAAAAAAGATATAGGCTTTTATCCCACACATCAAAGGGATCCTTGTGAGAGAGGGGGGAAGTATAAGCATAAATTGGGATATAATTCATTAATACGTAGTCCGATTTGATTTATTCGTATTGTAAATTGTATTTATGTGGACATTATTTACGACTACGTTCTACATAAAAAGAAGAAAGGTAAGACGAAAATTCCAGAAGTAGGTACCTCCTGAGCCTCACTTTCGACATTGTGGTCGTGCAACGTCGTGTTTTATTCTCGAAATATTTTGGCACGGTATAATATTTTCGTTAATCCTATATTAGGTAATAGATCCTATATTAGGTACATTAGGTTAAATACTTAATTAATTGTCTCGTAATTTTTGTCACGTCGTAACTTGTGTTGTTTATAAATTACAGACATACAAAAATGACTCAACATCTTGATATCCGGAATGTAGAGTAAGAAACATTTGAACGTATTTGTCTCCTTACATACTATAGCTTTATATCAATTGCAAAGTAAACGAAGTTCGCCGGGTCGGCTTGTGTTTTATAAGGTTCTGAAGGTTGTAAAAATCTGATAAGCTAAACAGTTTAGACAGTAATGAAAAGCGAAGAATCACGTAGCTACTCTGATGGGAGAGACAAACATAGAAGAGGGTATAGATAGCCACAGATGATGTTGGTGCACTCAGTTCCTTGAAAAATAAAATATACTAGCAATTTACCTCATTCGTTTCATCATATTTCATAAACAGGTGTTGCGTGGTGCAGTATAATTGAATTAGTCGACGTTCAAGGAAAGGAATCCTGCAAGGAAACTCACTTACAAAATGAGTTTATACACTAATTTTATACAATAATAAAATATTTTTCGTAGAAAGAGCTAAAATATTTTGCACTTTTTGATGTCTGTATGATTGTTATAACTCTTTATTAAAGGAATTAACCGATTTCAATACTGTTTTTGTTTGCAAGATGACAAGATAACAATGGTTCTTAGTTACATTAAGGCTAGGTTTTATGTCAAGGGTTATTTTTTTCATTTGCGCGGCTTTGCTCGCGTGGCAGTTAATATTTTTACTGATTATAGCCTACTTTTATACAAACTTTCAACTCCTATTTCACCCCCTCAGGGGTAGGATTCCCAGAAACGCTTAAACACGTCTCATTTTTAATAATTAAAAAGTGTTTACCTTAAAAAAGTGTGTCTAGCAATGGTTAAAATTACTTCTAAGAAAAAAGCGGACTTATAAATTTAAGAAAAAATGTATCTCAATCATATTTCATTAATAAAGTGAAATACATAATTAGTTAACTTTAGTGAAAATCAAATAGACATGATGCCTTCATTAATATCTAATAAGCAAGCTTTCCATTTATCCCTCAATCAATCTATGAAAAGAGCCCATTTTAACAATAGAATGTCTATAAGCTAATGATTATTTTTTCGCCTTTTGATTAGTATCGACTAACTACAATGAATTTTACGATCGACCAAAATGCAGCATAAAAACGTGCCTCGTACCAAGTTCATTCGAAACTAATGCATTACAAAAACGTAAATTCATGCTGGTTTTGAATTAAACAACCTGAATGTAGTTAAATACAATCGGCAATGTAAAATAAACTCAAAAATGTGATCATTTCAAATGTAGCGATGAAAACGCTAGGGTTGTATTGTGTTTAATAGTATCGGTTCAAAGATATCTCTCGTTACGATCACCTTTGATACATTATCCGAAGGCAGCATTGTTCACGTTCACTTTGATTCGCTGTCTTTTTCAGGAGTTGGAGATAAAAGGTCTGAATTTCAATAGCTTTGTATGGTGCCTGCGGTGATGATTTTTGAAAGGCAGATTTTAAAATCGGTCTTCTAGATGCTTACGAATTTAGCTATACACAGTACATAAATTACATAATTAAATGTAAATCAGTATTTCTAACACTAACACACGGGAGATTTGTCAATTTTCATAAAATATATTATAAATGTATTGTCGCCTCTGTGGTCGAGCGGTCCGGGTGTTGGATTTGACTGCATGAGGTCCCGGGTTCGAATCTCGGGTCGGCCAACAAAAAGAAAATTAGATTTTTCCAATTTTCTAAATAAAAAAAATGTTGGTCGGGATTGGAAACGTGCCCGGTTGGCGATAGGCTTGCCACCTATCCCATTATGGGACTTAGTATCTTCGGCTAGTCGTGGGTGCCCTGGTTGTGCCTCTGCCTACCTCTTCGGGGATATGGGCGTAAAGATTTTTTTTTTAATTCTGCAAAGGATGCAGAATAGACTATCTGTCTTCCTGACAGGCAACTCGTAAAAGGCGAATATAGTCTTACCGTCACTAACACATTGACATCTGACTAGGTACTCTAGGTAGTAGAGTTTCACGGCGACTCATCTGGATTGGTCTCCGCCTTACATATTCATGCCGCCATTACGTCAGTGCTTGCCGTTGACGTGTTCCGGTTCGGAGGATAAAATATCCAGTGAACTTACTTTTGCTTGAAGCCTAACATACCGGCTTCGGGTTGGCAACGCTCCATTACAACCTTTGGTGTCTCTAGAATGGCTTTAATTTCTCATCATCAGGAAATCCGTCTGCTTGTTTTAGGACAAACAAGCAGACGAATTTCCTGATGATTCAATAGCAAGAAAGAAAAAATATTGTGAAGTTAGAGCTTTTAGTGTTAGTTGGTAGGAAGTTTGGGTAGTTGTGGTTAGGTAGTTGTTACTCTCTAAGAGTAATTTATCCATACATACATACATACATACATACATACATACATACATACATACATACATACATACATACATACATACATACATACATACATACATACATACATACATACATACNTTGAAGCCTAACATACCGGCTTCGGGTTGGCAACGCTCCATTACAACCTTTGGTGTCTCTAGAATGGCTTTAATTTCTCATCATCAGGAAATCCGTCTGCTTGTTTTAAGACAAACAAGCAGACGAATTTCCTGATGATTCAATAGCAAGAAAGAATACATCCATACATACATACATACATACATACATACATACATACATACATACATACATACATACATACATACATACATACATACATACATACATACATACACATATACATACATACATACATACATACATACATACATACATACATACGGGATAGGCATAGGGTATAACACTTCCAAATTTCAGTTTTCTAGGACTTTAAGAAGTACCATATGAATTTTTATAATTATCAGTGGATCAGTGACAATTTTTTTTAGATATCAATAGCATTTACCGTCTTACGGCCAATATTAATAATCAATCCTAATCCAAAACTCGCTGTCCAAGATTGATATTTTGATCCATTTTTATGTTATCGCTTGCCAATAACATATCTGTGGACTGGATAAATATGGCAATTAGGTATGGGATAGGCCGTTGGATTCGCAGCTATCGGATTTCTCCAAATCCATTAGATTGAGATACATTATTAACATTGGCCGTTAATGATGTACATATTACATATACTAAGCTTGATCTGACCGCCTCGTTAGTCGAGGGGCTAGCGTAGACATCTTACTCCACCGACCAACCGCGAGGATCGGTTTCGTATCTAGACGAGATCGCTTTGAGAAAAAGTAGCTAGGTAGTGCCTTTGTGATTCGCCTTAATCGTTTAAATAGAGGCACTATCGTACCCCGATCTTTCAAGAATAGATATAAATTGTTACGTTAGAAGGGAACATACACAAAAAGTTAAATATCTTATCATATCATTGGACAGTATAAAAAAATGCGGCATCCGCTGTCTGTCCCTATGTATGCTTAAACCTTTAAAACAACGCAACGGATTATGATGTTTTTTTTAATAGTGATTAAGAAGAAAGGGTTTTACCTATAACTAGCCGATCCGGCGAACTTCGAGTTGCTTGAAATTACTAACTTTTTTATATCTGAAAATTAAAGACTTATTTTTCCTGTTTTCTCTGCAGTTTTCCCGTTTATCTATTCTTGTGATATTTCTCCCGAACATAACAAATACAAAATAAGAATAAGCAAAATTGGTCCATCCGTACAGGCGTGATGTGGTGACCAGGCAAAATAGGGATTTCATTTTTTTATACAGTGATTACGTAGAAGTTTCTATAAATAAAAAACTTCGCCCCCGACAGGATTTGAACCTTTAACCTTCCGTCTCAAGCCACCACGCGTGTGAAGCATTGTCCCTGCTTCACACGCGTGGTGCTGGTTTGTAAAAAGAGTGTAAGATTGTAAAAGTTGTCAGAAGTTTAATAACACTCATTTTTACGGCAGTTGAGTAAAATACCTACAAATCTACTGAATTTGAGACCTGTTTCAGATAGAACTAAAGGAAGTGGCTCGAATGACCGGCTACGACAGATTGGACGTTTACACCGACACATCTCTGCAGAGCTAGAGGTACGAATTAACCCCCCTTCCCCCACCCGCACTGCGACACAACCTAATGTTTTGCTATTTTGGATTTATTTTCGCCTCTGTGGTCTAGCGGTTCAGTTGTTGGACTTGACTACATGAGGTCCCGGGTTCGGATCCCGGGTCGGGCAACAAAGAGATAATTTGGTTTTTCTAATTTCCTAATAAAAAAATGTTGCTCGGGATTAGACATATGCCCGGTTAGCGATAGGCTTGCCACCTGTCACATTGTGGGACTTAGTGTCTTCGGCTAGTTGTGGGTGCCTTGGTTGTGCCTCTGCCTACCTGTTTGGGGATATGGGTGTAAAGATCCTTTTTTTTGGTAGAAATGTATTGGTTTTTTAACTTTTTACCAAGTGATGACGATTGGAAAAGGTCATCTACCAGTAAGCTAGTAAAAGCGAACGTCGGTTCGATCGTTATTAATACCGCAACTAAGACAACGGGGCTGATTCCGTATTTTTTTAGTGAAGATCACTGGTAAAGTGTACATCAAATAGCTGTCAAATGACGTGTTTCATATTTGCTATCTCCTGTGAGCAATAGAAATACAATAAAGACAGCAACTTCTATACATGTCATTTGACAGCTGTATGGTGTAAACTTTACCAAGTGATTATCACTGAAAATATACTGAATAGTCCGAAGGTGAGTTCTATGACGATTTGATTCTATTATTACTACGGGCTTATCTATTCCTAACTTCATGATATCAGTGCTTTTATCTATTTTGCACATTTTTATTATTATTAATTTGCATTATTGCACTTTATGACTGATAGTGTAATAGTTAATTAATTAAAAAATAAATCGTTACTGTGTTTCAGCGTTGAACTTGACTTTTTGTTTGGTTGTCCGACCTGGGTTCTATCCCTGGCTGAAAGCCACATCAAAGATTGCATTAAAATACTAAATAAGTGCAGTCAGGTTTTTATTTGGAAGATACTTTGGAAACAAAACATCGTCAGAAAAATTACTTTATACTAAATAAGAGAATTCAAATGCACTTCAAGAGTAAATACAATATGTGCTTCGCAATTAGGAACTCAGATGAATTCGACTAAACTCCAAATAGGTTTAGTACATACACTAATCTGATGATACTTTGTTTACGATACAAAACGTATGTGTGTATTGTTGGTACTACTGATCTCCGAGTCAGGCAATAAAAAGAAAATGTGTTTTTTCAATAAATTAAATTATAAAATTGTTATCAACTAGTAACTGTTCTAGTGATGTTTTGATTGCGAATTATACACAGTATCAGCTCTACCTTCAATTCTTCAAATTCAACTGATGATGCTCAGGTGGTGACTGAAAATTTCCGTTGTGTACAATATGCGTTTTGTGTGGGGCTGGATACATGTAAGCCTTCGACTTCTGCTAGCTCCAATCCATTTATTACGTTTTCCATTTATAACGTATACTCGCCCTTTTACAAGTTGCTTGGCAGAAAGGCACATCATCTATTCTCAAAAGGAGCTCGCATCAACACGGGAAAAAGCTCTATAATTCATAACCATTTTCTAACGGTAAGTTGCTAACATTATCATTTTATTCTGGTTTGATCCATACTTCTTCTATCGATAATCGTAGAGTGGAAAACTTCCAAAGTTCAGTCTGAAAAAGCCCCAGATTAGAACGTACCAGTCACATAACATTAGCCCCATCCCAGCTTTTAAAACGTTCGTTAACCGTCCTCTTGAAATCCGCAAGGTCATGGCCCCGCAATAAAACCTTATGAGGGAGATTTTACGAATTCTAATAGTCTAAGAAACAATTTCATGAACCTAACTCGATATCCAGAGGAGCCAGAAAATAATCGATCTCCACAATTTTAAAACCAATTGAAAACTATTTTTAATAGTCGATCCGGCGACATTCGTATCGCTTGACAGTAACTGTTAGTTACTAATACGTTGTATGATCAAAATTAAAGGGTGGTTTTTCCCACCTTCCGTGCCAATTCCCCGTGTTCCCCTTTGCAGAATATCTGCATTCCTGCCAGGCAGCTCGTAAGAGCCGAGCGTAGGCTTACCGTCACTAGCACCGTGACATCTTAATAGGAGGTAGAGTTTCGTAGCGACTCGTCCGGATTAAAACTTGGTAAAACTTCCTGTCTGCATAACGTCCAATGCTTGCCGTTGACGTGTTTCGGGTCGTAGGGTAAACTTACTTTTGCTCAAGGCCTAACATCCCGGCCTCAGGTCGGAAACGCACCATTACTTACCACCTTTGGTGTCTCTAGGCGGCATGAATTTCTTACTATCGGGAAACCCGTCTGCTTGTTTGCCATCCATTATAAAAAAAATATCCCGGTTTTTTTTTCTTAATATGATTCTTCTCCTGACTATAACCAATACAGTAAAAAACGAGTCAGCAAAGTTGGTCCATCCGTTCCAGTGTGATATGATGACCATGCGAACTGGATTTCATTTTAATAAAAATTTGAAAACGCGTACTTCCAAAGTGGTCTCATTTCCAGATCTAGGTCTTGTGGTGGAATTTCAAGAAAATCATGGAAAATACAAAGAGTATTAATGTGACAGTTCAGTAAACAGGCACGCGGGTCACATGATGGTAAGACACAACGTGGTCTGTAAACACCATAAATGTTACAGGTGACTCGCTCTTCTGCGGCTGGGATGTTAGGCCTATGGCGCAAGTTGACTGGCTGCCCAGGCAGACCCTACGGACTGGAACAAGAGTGAGCCATTACGGCGTCAGAAATAGGTAAGTCGGCGGTAATTGACATAGAAGCTGTGTTTTTTGCTGGTTTCCAATGTGTACTAGTGGATGTGACTCCTGCTTCGCTTTTTTCAGGGATCTTACCTATTACACTTATTCTATTTTATATTGACTCCATTATACTCTCCAGTATGGAATAAGTACCAAATTAACAAACATTTTCCTTACTTTGGGGACAATTCGTGTTTATTCAAGATTGTTTGTCCAAAACGTAAATCTGAAAACAAAGCACGGTTCCACGGTTTATTATTAATATAATTATTATTTACTAATAAAGCCGATAATGGTTCCAATAATCGATTCAGAAAGGAGTATTATAAGCTTATTTTAATTTTAATTAACCACGAACAATAATGATTGCATAATTGCGTGATACAAAACAGCAATATTAACGAGAGTAATCTATCTATAAGGGCCACTTGCGAATTTCCGGGTTACATTTAACATTGAGTTAAACTGTCAAATGTAAAGTCATTTAACACTAGTTAGGCGCTAACCCAGTGTTAAATACTTAACTCAGGAACGTCCAAGTGGTACTAAGTGTTACAAAACAGTAAGAGAGCTCTGTCTGTACATTGAACATAATACTTAAAAAACGGGGATGTACTCGTATGTACAATCATTTTTTTAATTTCTTGTCTTTTAAATTATATCACGTTAACTATTTCCAATTTAGATTTTTATTATATAAAAGACAAAGGTTTAAGTTAAAACATCATACTTATTTGATCAAAATCAGTCACTAAAAGTAAATGTTTCTTTTCTTATAAAAAAAAGAATTGATGTCTTGGTCTCAGTGAAATTAGAGACCAACAAAAATGTATTCTTTTATTTAGCTTCTTACAAAACAAATACAAAAATGCAGGCAAAACTGAGGACAAAAGACAAGCTACGCTAAAAAAGTAAAGTAACTTTACACCTCTAACTCCGAAGAGGTAGGTAAAGGCACAACCAAGTCACCCATGACTGACCGAAGACTTTAAGTATCGTAATGTGATAGGTGGCAAGCACATCGCCAACCGGGCATATATTATCCGATCCCGGGCAACATAACATAAAAATACATATGTCCCACAGAAATATTTTTTCGAGAAAGAAACTACCCTATGTGTTAATCCAAGGTACTCGTTATGTGTGAGCCAAAATTTTATGAAAATCGGTACAGCAGTTTTTGCGCGAAAGAGTCACAAACAAACAAACACACAAACTTGCGCATTTATAATATTAATAGGATAGGATAATTAAACTTATGTTTTGTAGATCAGTGCGTCTTCTGTACGTAGTACTGTCACTTAATATTAAATAATTATAAAGCTCTGGGCAAATTTGCATAAATTGATTATAACACCAAAATAAATTAATTATAAACATGTGGTAAAGCTTAACGATACTAATACATAGAAATACTTAAATTGATTTCAGTAAAATTTAGTAAATACCCAGACCGGAAAATGCAGACATTTAGATATTGATCACGTAAATTACAGTCCCGACGGGAATCGACCCTGATTCTCGCGGTTACTTGAGGTAAGCTGAACTCGCGACCAACGAGGCTCCAAACCATCATCTAGGTATTACTCGGTGGTGATACCAGGATAACCATATTCCTGTACATGTTCTGACATCATCATACAACGCGGAAACTTCATACTACGGCAGAACTCGTATAAGTTCTTATGTAAGTTATGAACACCTTACCGCAATCTATACTGAAACTCACTTTCAGGAAATGTAGATCAAATTAGCTAGAAATTCAATATTCTAGAATCAACAAAGCCGATATGATAATTTCCTTCACTTGAATGATTTCTCATTTTGGAATTTGCTAGGGTGTTGAGGTTATTTGGCTTTCGTATTATTCTAAAAAATGTTCTAAATCTGTGACTTTTGTTGTAAAAACAACTATTTAAACGTATCTAAGGATTTTCGATTCTATGACTTTTGTTGTAAAAACAACAATTTAAATGTATTTAAGGATTTTCGATTCTATGACTTTTGTTGTAAAAAGAAAAATTTAAACGTATCTAAGGATTTTCCATTCTATGAAAATCCTAATTACATCGAAAATCCTAAAACTATGTTTTAATAATTAATTACAAACTTTATAGCAACGCTATTATAGAATTCAAGTTAGATACCTATTACATGTTGATAAGTCTATTTAGATGTTTGATTATCTGTTTAAACGAGATTTAAAAAAAAACACATGAAATTATTCTAGTTCGCTTATACTATCCGACATATCTAGATCCTTTGCTTGCTTGGGGGGATCCACCCCCTTGGATCTGCCCTTGAGGCACCTACAACTAGCCGAAGACACTAACTATGGTGGGTTGAGGTGCAACTTGTCCGCGTAGGGATCCACCGCCTTACCTATTTCTGCCACCATAATGACTGTCATATTCCGGGCTGAAGGGTAAGTTGATTTGGACGGTTGTAACCTAACACCACGGTCCTCGAATTTCAAAGCAGGTTTTTTGTTTGAAAGCAACGTCTATCTTTTAATTCAGTAGTAGGTATATACTTAGTACATTGTACGTGTTTTTTCCTTTTTGAATCTGTGTAATATGATGATAGTAATAAGAGGTCGATGTAGTACAGCGTTGCAAACTGCTTCTATACTACACTTTTACATGTTTTTCCATTAAGTTTTTTTTCTTTTATCTGTTTCTTGTATAGTATTTTCATGTATTTTTTATCTCTGTTATAATGTGTGTAACAAATGCGTATGTTAATAAATGTTTTCTTTCTTTCTTTCTCTACTTATGTCGAATAAAATTGATCGGATTTTAATTGATTTGACGTAAGCGAATTTTATTTAGCTACATTGCACGTGAGTTTTATTTAAGTTATTTAAAATGCTTAAACTTTACAATTTATGCAATTTTACTACGTATAAATCGTTAAATGACAGTAATAAGGTGTTAACTTTCCACGTCATAAAAAACTTCAACTTAATCAGCTTCAAGAGTGCACTGAAAAGATCTAAGTTTTAATTTAAAAAACCTCATGCAAATGCCCTGAACGATCGTAAATTTCCCGCCTTTGTGGTCGAATGTTAATTAATCGAATAAATGGAATCACGTAGCTGAGAGAAAATAAAACGCTTTCCAAGTATTGAAGAGCGTGTGCCTCTTCTAACAGCCTCTTTTGATGCACGCTTAATGCGGGCCTGTATTTATGCCATTTAACATTAAAACCGCTTCGATATTTGCTTTTTAGGTCATAAAAAGAGGGGGTCTCCTATAAGTATGTATGATAATTTATTACAACATTCTTAACATTTAAGTAAAAAGTATCTTCACGCTCATATCTCTGAAGAGGTAGGCAGAGGCACAACCAGAGCACTCACAACTAGCCGAAGACACTAAGTCCCACAATTTAATAGGAGACAAGCCTATCGCCAACCGGGCACATAACCAATCCTGAGCATCATTTTTTTATTAGACTTTATTATTTTTTTTCTTGCCTGGCCTGGCAATCGAACCTGGGACCTCATGAAGTCAAGATTAGACAACATATTAATAGTAACTGGTAAATGGTTGTAGATGCATCAAATTACGCAGATACTATTTCTGTCTCCATGACATCACTGCTCACCCTTGTCATGTTTCGCGATGAAGCATAGTACAGTATAGTATAATATAGCTGATAAACTGGCACAGGACACTGAATTATTAGACCTTATTTATGCTTTATGTTTCGAGGTTCATCTCTTAGTATTAGGAGAGCCATCTGTGTATAAAAATGTATTACTCGTTTACAACAAATATGTTTATTGTGTTCATTTCCAGAACACGAAAGATTGGCAAAAGTAGAACTACTTTAAAAAACAAAAATAATAAAAACATAAGTAAAAAAATTCAAAGGTTACTTTTCAAACACAGTTCCATGTTTAAAATGTGATATAAGAAAGCCAAATATATCATGAGTACATGTAAATCCCTCTCTGTTGTGATCTGATATCTAAAGTGCCTCTACCTTCAGCAGTCAAACCTTGCGTAAGTTTAACAACTTAATATATCAAATCCCCGAATGCTTATGCACTGTGTTTTATAAAAAAATCTAGCAATATATCATCTTTGGCGTGTATCAATTATCAGAGATTTTCAAAAAAAAAAATAACTAGTCAAATTAGAAAAATAAATTTTCTATAGTGTTTCGGAACAATGAGTACCTAGTAATATTTAAATTATGCGATTCGGCTATTTTTGCCAAACTTTGGAAATCCGAATCGATTTTTAAGATATTTAAATAGAGTTGTTATTTCACATAATTAATAATTTCGCTTGTGACCTAGATTTAGTAGACTAATTTAAAAATAAAAGTATAATGTGTAAAAAGTGTATAGCCGACGCGCATCATTTAAATAGTAGGTATGTAAAATATCACGTCATTAATTTTAGGTTTTTTTATAGTAAAAAGCCATACCAATAGAAAGCATCCATAATTTTAATTTTAATGATTACACGAGCGTTTTAGGATCTAAATTTCAAACACGTTTTGGGTGTCACTTTCCGTGTTGGTTGGATTTGATAGTTCTATAGATTTGTTTGAATTTGCTGCGTTCGATTGATTTTTGATCCCATAAGAAATTCGGAATGTATATGGTGGTTCTATAGATTTGTTTAAATCTGCTGTGTACGACTGTTTTTTTAAATCCCGCTACAAAATCTGAATGTACATGACAGTTCCATATTTATGTTTGAACTTGCTGCGATCAATTTTTTTGAATCCCGTAACAAAATTCCGAATGTTTATGGTAGTTCCAAAGATTTGTTTCAATTAGTTGCCTCTAATTTTTTTGAATCCCGTAACAAAATTTCGAATGTATGTAATAGGCTTTACTTAGCTAAAATTATGTAGACAACAAGTGCCAGAAATACCACCCTATAATTGTGGTTTGATGTCTCAACTATTGTACCCTTGGTAATCGTATTTCGCCCTTGCGAAGCTCAATAACCTAACGCAGTTTAACCTCTAGTCTATGTTGGAAATAGAGTGGATAATTTACATTCTTCAGTGTGCAGATCGCCTTTGTAGTCCAGCGTTTCAGTTGTTAGACTTGACTGTATGAGGTCCTGGGTTCGAATCCCGGGTTGGGCAACAAAAAGAAAATTTGGTTTTTTCAAGTCGCCTCTGTGGTCGAGCGGTCCGGGTGTTGGACTTGACTGCAAGAGATCTCGGGTTCGAATCCCGGTTCGGCCAACAAAAAGAAAATTGGATTTTCCAATTTGCTAATAAAAAAAATGTTGGTCGGTATTGGAAACGTGCCCGGTTGGTGATAGACTTGCCACCTATCACATTATGGGACTTAGTATCTTCGGCTAGTCGTGGGTGCCCTGGTTGTGCCTTTGCCTACCTCTTCGGGGATATTAGCGTGAAGATATTTTTTTTTTCTTTTTGTTGGTTTTTTCAAATTTTCTAATAAAAAAAGGCTTGCCACTTACCACGTTGTGGGACTTAGTGTCTGACTAGTCGTGGGTGCTTTGGTTGTGCCTCTGCCTACCTCTTCGGGATATGGGCGTAAAGATGCTTTTTTTTTTATTTATAAACTTAAAACTAGCGAAGTAACATAGTTTTTAAACTAAAATTGTTAGAGTGTTAAGGATATTTCTATTTTTTTGAGTTAACTATAATTTACCTTAATCATCCTAACTAGTAGGCCATAAGTAGCAGTATAACAAAAACAAAGTGTGAAAAACTACAAGTTTTTGTTTGTAATCATAAGAGGCAAACCTTTTAGTAGGAGCACAAGAGATACGAGAGAAACAGGTAATAAGGATAACTATGACAAGGATATATGTAAGATATGTACCTAGGTATGGTCAGGTTAGAAGTTTGCAAAAACTGCCCCGATCCGTACCACCAGACACCACCCATACCTATTCTTGCCACCATGATGTCACACACGTATCTTCAGCAACGCACCAGTAGGTACTACCTCTTTTTTATGTGATAGATCAACAAAAAAAAACGCGATTCCTGATACTAAGAGATAACCGTGGCCTACAGATACCATAGATGTTACAGGTGAGTCGCTGTGACCGGGATATTAAGCCAATTGTGCAAGTCTACAGGCGACCCTATCCTCCAAGCTGGAACATGACAGACCTTTGTAGTGAATAAGCAACTTTATTAGCCTTCCAATAACCCAAAAAAATCATTACACATTTGACATTTATGACAAGCAAAATTAATCCAAACTCTTTTATTATTTGCTTAGATAACCAACACAGACAATAGAAGCGGTATCAAAATATTTAATTAAAGATCCCCAACATTAACTGTCTCGTTTGTGATATCCAGTGATAAAATTAATAGAAATGTAAGTCGGTCGGTTCGTTAAGCGGCCAAATGAGCTGGAATATATAATAACACAATCAGATTGCGGCGTCCGTGGGTCTACCTTATGATGGGGACGGGTGGGCGGAATTTTTATGTTTACTTATAGTTAGTCCACTAGTAATTATATCAGACGTTCGACGATTAGTAGGTTTACTTAATAATCTCGATATCATGCAAACTTTTTTTTTCCCGTGTTGGTCCGGGCTTCTTTTTAGAATAGCCCATCTGCCTTCCATGACAGGCACCTTGTAAAAGGCGAGCATAGGCTCACCGTCACTAACACCGTGACATCTGACTAGGTGGTAGAGTTTAGCAGCGACTCGCCCGGATTGCAATTTGGTACCACTGCACCGCCTTACTTATTCCTGCCGCCAGAACATCATGACGTGTTCGGTTCTTAGGGTAAGGTAGCCGGTAAACTTACTTCGCTCGAGGCCTAACATCCCGGCCTCAGGTTGGCAACGCACCATTACCACCTTTGGTGTTTCTAGGTGGCGTGAATTTCTTACCACCAGGAAATCCGTCAGCTTGTTTACCTTCCAATATTATAAAAAAATAAATAATACCTAATAAACTGAAAATTGGAATCGGATTTGTGTCACTTTGCAACCGAGAACCCAGTACTATAATGTAATAATTTATCTTTTTTGTTTATGTTTTGATTTGAGTTGAATTCTTATGTACAATTAACCCGCATTAAGAGAACGTTTCTACAGTTACATAAAGTTTTGCTGGAAAAGATCTTTTAAAGAGATAAGAACACTAATGTAAATAATGTCTATTTAAATGAAGTTTATAATGCTAACTTATTATTATCATTTTCTCTGTGGTCCGGCATCGGACTTCTGGGGTAAGTCATAAAGTATTTTCGATCCTCGGGTCAGGAAACAAAAAAAAACCTATTCATCATTTTTAATATAAAAATTTCAAAGGTTGGCAGTAGGCTTGCCCATCACATTGTCAGACTTTGTGCCTTCGGCTAGTCGAGGGTGCCTTGTTGTGGCTCTAACACTACCCTTCAGGGTCGAGGAGATATGGGCGTCAATATACTTTATATCCCACTAACGAATTATTAATTAATATTCATTTAATAGTAAAAAAATATTTTTTGTATCGGATTTTTTTATTGTTTGGAATTAAATTTATATTATTTTTTATATTAATTGCGACCGATTTAGAAAACATATTAAAGGTTTTCAAAAGACAACGAAAATATTTATTAATCATTAACAAAAATGATATTGTTTATAATAACGTATTATTTATAACGTATTATAATAATAGACGTTCTCACTTCGCGTCGCGGGTCCGCGTCGAGAACGCGTAACGTTTGGTCGAAGCTTTAAAAAAGTTAAGTTCATTAATACTCCTTCGTGAAAATATTTGTACATTTATACCTATTTATTTATCATAATAGGTTTAATTACAATTTTGTCAGTTAATGAAATAATACTACTTTACTACTTTAAACTTTACTAATACCAAATAAGCACTAAGCCATTCTTTCTTTCTGTCTTCTAAAAATCAAGCAAAAGCTAGGTACTTTTTTTGTTATAAAACAAATTTACTGATTTTTGATTAGATAACTTTTGATTTTATTCTAATCACTAAAATGAAACTTTATAAATTCAAAAAACGTGACGAAAAGTTTGCTTTACTATTAGCAATTTTGCTAGATGGTGACCTATTGAATTTCACCGATTTGAGTAAAAGAACTAATAAATATTAATATTAATAAATAATTTTCAATTTTGAATATCAATCAAGTGTCTCTGTGGTCTAGTGGTCCGATTTTAAAGTAATTATATGAAATCTCGGTTTCGATTGCGGGCCGTGCAACTCAAAGTGTGGTTTTCACAATTTTGTTATGAAAAACAACGTTGCATCAAAATTTGTAAGTCCTAGGTGCCTTGTCTGTAACTCTGCTTACCACTTCAGGGATATGTATATGAATATGATTACTTAATTTTACTTAAATTTTCTATCGAACTATCGAGTCGATGCTTGTGTGGAATTATTGAAGAAAATTTATGAGTGTTGGGAGGATTCTCGGGATGCAACCGGGGTGTTCCGTGATTTGTTCAAAGCGTTCGATTGCGTAAGCTACGATACATTGATCAGGAAACTGCGCCATTATGTATTTAGATATAAGGCGCTCGATCTTCTGATTTCTTATTTGAATGGGAGAATTCAGAAAGTTGTGATTAACGGCAAAAAATCGACAGGTGCCGCTGTAACGATGGTCCATTTTTGTTTCTTGTATATATATTAATGACTTACCTTACTACGTAAGAGATAAACACGAAATTGTTCGCGGATGACAGTTCACTTATATTTAAAGTGAAAAGACAACTGGGTAAGTATGCCGAAACGAACAATGCGATTTCAAAAGTTGTACACTGTTTCAAAAAACTAATTGTATTCAATTTCCAATGCCAAATGTGAGGCAAGTAGATACCAACGTACAACTTAATAGGAACAAGTTGGACTTTGTAGATCTACAACGTTTTTAGGATTAACAATTGATAAAAAATTGCAATGGGGAGCGCACATTAATAAACTTGCAATTAATTTGAGCTCAGTAGCGTATGCTGTTAAAAAAATGAGACAATTAACTGATTTTGAAACCGCTAGGATGGTTTATTTTAGTTATTTTCACAGCAACATGTCGTATGGGATTCTTCTCTGGGGGAGCTCTGCCGAAGTAAATACTACATTTATATTGCAAAAGAGAGCTACAAAGGCAATTTGTAACCTAGGCCCAAGAGTTTCCCTGAGAGAAAAATTCAAAGAAATCAAAATTCTAACTGTAGCATCCCAGTACATCTTTGAAAATTTAATCTATGTTCACAGAAATTTAAGTTCATTTAAAAGAAACAAATGAAGAAATGTGATATACACTGTGTCAAAACAAGGACTAAAAATAATTTTGCTTTGCATGTATGTGTCTTCTCTCCACAGAGTAAGGCATTCTTTCATGGGCCAATGCATACAGTTCTACAATAAACTTCCCAATAATATGAAAGAACTTACAATTAATAAATTTACGAAGTGTGTCAAATGTAAATTAAATGAAAAGGGTTATTATAACATTGTTGAATATTTAGCTGATAAGACGGCTTGGGATTAATTGCTCCTTATACCAATCTCTTATAAATATAATGTATCATTACATTTAATATTGTAAACATATTTCAAAACAAGAAAAAAAGACAAGCCCTCTGGATTTTCTCAGTGTGAGGCCGCGTTCCGATCCGGTTGTAGATTTATTATTGTATAGACGCGTCACAGGTGCCTCTTGTAGGCTTACGTGAAATAAAGATAATTTATTTTTATTATTTTTTAAAATGATATTGCCCGGGATTGGATATATGCCCGGTTCTCGATAGGCTTGTCTCCTGCCTCATTGTGGTACATTCACACTATTATTTATTAATATTTCAGTATTTTTCGTGTCAGAGATGGTGAACTAGGAGACAACTTCCCTGATGAGAGATAATCCCCATCTACATGCACATTACTAATGCAATAAAATGCAAGAATATTTTTCTCCCGTGATGGCCCGGATCCCCTGAGTAGAATAAACTATTTTCCTCAGTGCCAGAGAGCTCGTAAGAGGCGAGCGTAGGTAAAATAGGTATAATACCAACAAGACTAGGGGTGGTAGAGTTCTGTGCACCAATCTGCCTGGAAAAGGATCCACCGCCTTATCTATTCCTGCTGCTATCTTTAGCGCACCATAAAGAAAGGTTGAGCAGCCGCTAGTCTTACACATTTGGAATAACATCCCGACCACACGATAGCGACGTACTTGTAACATCTATAGTGTATATAGGCCACAGTTGTATCATACCAAACAGCCATGTGATTATTAGCTGATCTGATCTGACCCAGGACTTAAGTACAATTTTAACACTCTCTTTAGTCAACTCTGCAATAATACCTTGTAATGTTGCTTCGATTCCTGACAGGGGCAGGCATTTGTGTGATGGAACAATTTCCGGTTCAGGGCGTTTACTAAATTTATTTTGATAACTATTTAAGTATTTCTATGTTTTAGATCTTATCTTAATCACCCATACCGTAGGTGGATATTTTTGCGTACTTTGTGGTTAGATTTTATTTGTGTAACTTGTCCAGGAATGTTTATTTAGTTATTATTGTTGTTGGATCTATATTAACAAAAATTATTATTTATCATGGTTGCCGCATCACGCCTGAAAGTTAAATAATTACCAGTTTTATTAATTATTTTTTGTAGTGTAAGTAATTGACATGAGAAAGTTCTTATGGAAACCAAAGAAATTACAGTAAAAATTGGAGAAACAATACGTCTCATTTTTTTCGATAGAAACTGTAAAAAGCTGTTAATGTTAAGCGGCTGGTACCATATAAAAATTAATAACTTCTATGAATGTCCACTATAAATTTAGATTCTAACACAAGTGACATTTAAAATGTCGGAGTAAGGTTCAAAACCGGCATCATCGACGAGTGACGACTTCCTTTACTTCCCTGAATCGTTCTATTTAAGATCCGATTGTCGGATTAATAATACATCGACCTATACCGAGTAGTTAATATAATGAAACAGATTTCATAATAAGTTTAGTACCTAAGGAATTATGTAAAAAATGGGTTGCCCAAAATATTTTTATTATTTTTTTGTTATACCATAACTGGATGCCTTAAATACAGATTCTTTTGTATGTCTATGTTCTATTTTTATTTTAATATTTCTGGTATATTTATAATTATTTTTTATTTTTACACGTGTTTAACATTTCTCTATGAAATGATATATGATATATGATCTGTGAATGAAATGGCAAGTATAACTTTAAAGTTTTAGTATTTTCTGCGCTTTCTGTTCCATGTACTATTTTAACTAGTATGTCTGGCTTTTTCTTTTTTGCGGGTTGTTTTCCCACCTCTTTTAAATTCTAATCTTAGAGATATACTTAAATTTACATTTCTTTTGTTTGCTTTTTTTATTTTATTTTCATACTGTTTTGGTATTTTGGTGTTTCTTATTGCTATGTTTTAAATTTTTGAGTTTTATATATTTTTTTTATTCTTTGTTGGGATGTAACGCATTACATATTATGAATTTCTATTTTCTTTTTACATGTTGTCTTTGCCTTTTAAGATAAAAGGGCTTTCTTTACGGGTGTATCTTAGGCAAAAAAAACCAACCATGTTTCTGGGAATCACCTTTAACGTATGTGAACTATGTTACGCTCGAAAGCAAGTACGGCACTACTACGATAGTAGTACCGAGTAATACAGGTTTAATTAAATCTACCTTTTAACTAAACGTGGGAATTTCGGCGCCATCGAGAAAAAAGACGGTCGTAGTTTTTTCGTTTTTATTAAATTTTATAGACATATTTTAAATAAAATGAGTCAATAATGCATTTTTTTTGGTAATTTTGTTTAGTAAAAGTGCACAAATGAAATAAAAAAAAAAATAGTGTATAATTTTCTTGTCAAATCTCATTAAATTAGCTTGAGTAATGAGGCCACCGCTTCACTTGATGTTGACATGACTTCGTTTGACGTGTTTATTATGTATAGTTTACCCCATTTTGTTAAATCGGGTAACTTAAAGTAAATTTCAACTTGACTTATTAGTATCTTCGGCTATTCGTGGGTGCCCTGGTTGTGCCTATGCCTACCTCTTCGGGGATATGGGCATGAAGATAAATGACAATGAAAAAAATTGTCCCCTTTGTCATTTTAATCACACTTAAATCCAAAAAAAAAATAGCAACCCCGTTTGACGATTTGTTTTATTATAGGCCTAAGGGCCACTTGCACGTTCGAGGGTTAAGTATTTAACACTGAGTTAGCGTCTAACTACACACTTATATATTTTGACAATTTAAATCAATATTAAAGGAAATCCGGGAATGTGTAAGTGGCCCTAAAAGTCGGTTTTATTACGCTCAACATGATTCTATGCTTATTTCAACCTTGTTGAATGGAAGCCAGAGTTGGGTATTTTAGAAATATCGTAACTGGTTGCATTGCCTTTCAGATCAGGTTACAATAGCCTCAGTACTCTACCGTTAAAACAGCCTCAATACCATTTCTAAAAACGTATTTTGGTAACTTGGTAACTCTAAACAACATAAAAGCTTTAAAACCGACACTTGGTCTGCACTTACACAAAATATAAGTGTCCCGAATTTTAGAGAGATAAAATCAGACTTGCAGTACTTTCAAATTCCCATAAGTTTCCACGAGCCAACTAATTAGGGCAGGCCGTTTACAAAAAGGTTAATTACAAACGTTTTCTTTATGTGCCAACGAATGGCCGGCTGAATTAAAAGATGACCTCTGTAATTATTCTCTTGGAGTTGAGACTATTGTATGTTTTTACAAGAAGCCATTGTTTTCTTCACATGTAAGAAAGATCGCTTAATGACAAGCCCTGAAGCTACGAGACCTGCTGGCGTTTCTGTTTGTATACTATATGTAAAGAAACTAAAATGAATCGCATACAAATTTATACATAAAAAACCCAGAGTAGCACCCTGTGTTGCTCCGGGCTCCTTTGCAGAATAGACCTTCCTGCTAGGCAACTTGTAAAAGGCGAGCATAGGCTTACGGTCACTAACACCTTGACATCTGACTAGGTGGTAGAGTTTCGCAGCGACTCGCCCGGATTGGTACCACCGTCTATTCCTGCCGCCATAACGTCTGTGCTTGCCGCAGACGTGTTCCGGTTTGGAGGGTAAGGTAGCCGGTAAACTGACTTTTGCTCGAGGCCTTACATCCCGGCCTCAGATTGGCAACGCACTATTACCACCTTGTCGTTAGGTAGAGTGGACTTCTTACTATCAGGATTATTTTAAAATAAAGAAACTGCCCTTGAAATAGATCATAACAAACTAGTTTGTAGAAGCAAATTTAAAAACCAAAATTATGCATTTTTAGGTTTGCACGTGAAATTTAACTAGTTGACCTTATTTTTCTGAAATCCTTTTAAAATTTAATAACCATAGTACCATTCGGGTGAATACAAGCATTTTAAATCAAAAGAAGAAGTTTTAAATCAGCCCGAACGTTTGCAATCAGGAATGAATAAACTAAAAAGATTTCAACAAATTTATCGCCTGTTTTGGTCTAGCGGTCCAGTATTGGACGTTGATATATCCTGGGTTCGATTCTTGAGTCGGGCAACATAAAGATAATAACATTTTTTAATTTTAATATAAAAACAACATTGCTCAGAATTAGATATCTGCCCGGTTGGCAATGTATTTGCTACCTATCATATTGTGGGACTTTGTGTCTTCGTCTAGTCGTGGGTAACCTGGTTGTAACCTGTCTAGCTCCTCGAGGATACGGGCGTGAATCTACTTTTATTAATTCTGATAAAAATAATAAATTCTATGCAACTTTAAGTGTGCATTTACGATTTCCTTATCTATATCCTCAAAATCCTATTATATAGGATCAAAGCACCAAAGGATCATTCTGGGAAAATCTGCAATTTTTATTTAAATAAGTTTTAAAACATGTGGAATCAAGCATAACATATAAAGATTCTAATTAATTTAGATCCTTTTTGGTCAAATGAAAAGTTGTTTGTCATTTGAAGTCACAAACTCACCATAAATACTATAAAATACAATGCGAATAGAATAATAAATATAAATGTTTTTAAAAAAGCATCTTCACGCCCATTTCCCCGATAGGTAGGCAAAGGCACAACCACGAACAGCCGAAGACACTAAGTTCCACTATGTGATAGGTGGCAAGCCTATCGCCAACCGGGCACATTTCCAATCCCGAACAACATTTTTTTGTTAGAAAATTGGAAAAACCCAATTTTCTTTTTGTTGCCCGACCCGGAATTCGAACCCGAGACCTCATGCAGTCAAGTCCAACAACTGAACTGCTAGACTACAGAGGCGATAAAAAAACGTTTTTTATAAAAAAAGAAACCTTTTTATGACATAAAAAGTTATACCTCATTTGAAGTCACACAAACCCACCATAAATACAGTGGAGATATATCGGTACTAGCAGTTGCTGCAAACTGGGATATAAAGTATAAATACTTCTTATTGGAACTTATTGCAGTTAATTTCCCAGCACGTAGGACAAACTTTACGTTATACGATTTATCTAGCGAAACTTTTAGCGCTTAAAATTTGTACCTGTTAAAGATGTTTTAAACGACTTCAAATATTAGTTGGAAATTAATCTCATTAATAATATGAACGTACTTTATAAAGATACTTACTTGTTACATGTCTTTAGCAAAGTGTTACATATTTTAAAACTTTTCTATTTGTACCTACCTAAAAAAAAAGATTGGAGTTTCATAATTAATTACCAACACAGGTTTCACACACATATATCGTTCATCTTAATTATCTAGTTTGAATTGTTAGTTAGTTTGTTGTATTTGTAAAAAGAATAAGAAATAGCTTCACGCCCATATCCCCGAAAAGGTTGGCAGAGGCACAACCAGGGCACCCACGACTAGCCGTAGATACTAAGTCCCACTATGTGATAGGTGGCAAGCCTATCGCCAACCGGGCACATTTCCAATCCCGAGCAACATTTTTTTTATTAGAAAATTGGAAAACCCAAATTTTCTTTGTAAAAGAAGTTTAATTAAATAAATAAATAATATCTCTGGACAAAAACTAAAATAAAGTTATATGGGGTACACAAATGTCTATCCCCGTTGGGAATCGACCCCGAGCCTCGTGGTTTGTCAGTGGATTTAGGCGTGTACGCTAGCCTTCGACCAACAAAGCAGTCCCTTAATAAATTAGAAGTTAGTTTTTATTATTTCATGTACCAAATAACAATTTATTTAATTTTTATTCTTTATTGTATACAATTTATTAACAATAAAACAATATGCACAAAAGGTGGGCTTATATCGAAGTCTACAGATTTTTCCAGCCTACCCTAAAAATGAGAATCTGTAAAAAAAACAGTGGTAAGCACCGTGCATAGTAAATAAACCCAAGTAAATGACCTAAACATAATAATATTATGATAAGACTACTAATAAGAATGACGTTTTGAAATAACTAACATAAAAATAATAAATCTATATAAATGAGGAATCTAATGGCTAAAAATATTATGTGCGTCAAACTCTCCAGATGATGCTTCGGTTACGAAGCGACACGTACGTTGAGTTTTTAGTAGTGTGTGAAATGTTGGTGCTAATAAAACAGTTTAGTGGTGTGTGTTGTGTGAAGCTGGATATATTTGGGGTCTTTGGCTTTCGATAAGTCCAACTCATGTATAGCGCACTGTTTTTTCTAAAACTTGGAATTTAAATAATTTTATTTGGATTCAAGTATGTATTTCCGCAAAGTAACGCCTTCTAGTCCAGGTTACCAAGGTAAAAAAGAGATGTTACCTCTGAACTTTTTGAACCTGCATCGATTAACATGAAACTTTGGAATTAACCTTGTCTTACTCTTATCTTTAAAATCTACCCTATACCGAGTTTTTGCTTTTAGAGGTATTCCCTACGTGCTGTAAAAATTTCATGAAAATCTATGCAGGTTCAAAAATTTCGGAGGTGAAAACCTTGGTAGCTTGAACTATTCTTCTATCAATCGACTTTATAATGTATGTTAAGTGATATTCTTTTCACCATTTATAAAGATAGGCAGGGGAGGAGTGTGTTTTCAAAAACGATCTAGTTTTAGATTGCAAATTTTCACAAAACTGTCTCAAGAACCGCTTACTTAACTAAAGTTGTGGTTGTGTTGTTAATTCGTAGCTAACCACCAAATGGCTCGTGTTGGTAAGGTACTGCTGCTGCTTATACAATATACATACCATTGGAGTAGGCAATTGGCCGTGACATTTGCAAATCAAGTTTGCAAATCTACTGGCTGCACGATACTCAGGCATGGAACACGATAATGGTGATAATTTTGTTGTGCACTCACAAAACTAATTTTAAATCGCTATCTTTTTTCAACGAAAGTAATAGAAAGAAACTGAACACTGTGAAATCGGATTAGTCTGTAAAATACATTTCTACACACGTTTAATCTAATCCTCTGAATACTTTGATTAAA
>NJDD01003381.1:70647-92304 GCA_002245505.1 Calephelis nemesis | reverse complement strand
CGTCAATCTTCGGAAATCCGAATATATTTTAAAGATGTTTATATAGAGTTGTTATTACACATAATTAATCATTTCGCTTAAATTAAGATTTGGTCAGCCAATTTAAAAATTAAAGTGTAAAAAGAGTAAGAAGTGTAAAGTCGAAGCGCATAATTTAAATAGTAGTACTGTACATTTTTTTTTAAAGACAAATAAAATATATTAGAATTTAATTATAATTCACTACATACATAAACTACTTGTCTTTATATGTCGCATCTTTTGTGTAGTAGTTTTCGGGTTGACAACATGAGGTTCAGACTTTGATTCTCGGACCTGGCAACTCAACGAGTTTTTTTTTTTTATAAAAACTGTGCTGTTCGGGATTGAACGAGTGCTCGGTTGAAGAAAATTATTCAATAACTTTTTTCTACCGAATTTGATTTGATTTTATGGCCATTTTCCCAAAGAAGTAGGTAGATGTACAAGACATTCACAACTAGCCGAAGACACTAACCGTTAATTTCTAAAAGACCATTCAAAGCAGCAATCACTTAACAATATGTCAAAAATGTTTAGCTATTTAATCTGCTCGGGTTTCTGGAAGGTTGGTTCAAAGGCAGTTATCGAATCAATTATTATTTTGAAATCTACATTCTCACATAATATTATATTATATCAGCCAATGTTACTCTTTTCTGTTAATCTTATAGCTATATTTCTTTTATCAAATAATAAAGTCAGCCTCAGTGGTCTAGCGGTCCGGGTGTTGGACTTGGCTGCAAGAAGTCCCGGGTTCGAATACCGGGTCGACATACAAAAAGTAAATTGGATTTTTCCAATTTTCTAATAAAAAATTTGGGTTGGGATTGGAAATGTGCCCGGTTGGCGCTAGGCTTGCCACCTATCACATTGTGGGACCTAGTGTCTTCGGCTAGTCGTGGGTGCCCTGGTTGTGCCTCTGCCTACCTCTTTGGGGATATGAGCGTGAAGATACTTCTTCTTCTTTTTCTTTTATAAAGTCAGTTATGGTCATTATGATGCTCCCATTAAACTAATTTTAAGTTACCGCTATCTTCTTTCAACACTAGAAATAGAAAGAGACAATACACGTTTAGTGCTGTCAGAATAATTCGAACAAAATATTTCGATAGACTTATAAAGTCAGTTATGGTCATTATGGTCATTATCCCATTAAACTAATATTAAGTTACTGCTATCTTCTTTCAACACTAGAAATAGAAAGAGACAATACACGTTTAGTGCTGTCAGAATAATTCGTACAAAATATTTCGACAGACTTTTAGGCCCCCCATATACATTCGGAATGCCTTTCGAATGCGGCAAATCCATACATATCAAAGGACCTGTCACAGTCGATCAGATTTTTTTGTAAGGAATTTTTCCGTTTCCAGATTTCAGAAGCCGGTCTGTGCGTACAGTATTGCGTAATGAAAAAAAAAACGTTTAGAATGCAGCTCTTCAATAGATTTTGTATGAGCCGTCACACACGTTCAGGAAATCCGTGCGGATTAGCTGCAGTACTGCCAAGTTGGCCATGTTTTGGCCATATCTAGTGACATTTAAAATTAAAATATCGAAATTTGGCCCAAGTTTAGCAAATTTATTAAATAGTTGTTGCCCGGGCGTTGCGTTAGTGGTCCCACAGGAACATTTTTTCGGGATAAAAACTATCCAATGTGTTAATCCAAGTAACCATCTATGTGTTTGTTAAAATATCATGCAAATCCGTTGAGCAGTTTTTGCGGGAAGGCGTAACAAACAAACAATCATACAAACCTTGCCATTTATAATATTAGTGGAATATAATAAAATACGTAACTTAATACCTATTTACATAATATGTAGTCCTTATGGGGCCTTATGTAGTCAAGTTCCACACCGGACCGTTAGACCACAGAGGTGATATTTTTTAACATAAAATCAATAAGTATACCAACTCCTTGGGCAGGAAAGCTATTTCAGCAATAAAGCAGTTTTCTTAACGTAATCCCGCGGCGGCCAAACGAGATTAGCCCCGTGGAGACCAGCTAGCTTATTGGACGAAATTAAATCAACCTCTGTGCCGTTCTTTATATAGAATCTCATATAAAATTTCCTCAAATTAAAATACATTTTAACGAAGCTTGGCTAAGAGGAAAATCAACTTGATGTGACATTATTAGTTAGATATACAGTCTGTAATAAAAATGTGTTTACTGTTATTAACTTTAATATGCTTTATATTAAAATCTTTCATTTTTTATTACTAAATTTACTAAAGGTTTTGCGTTTAACGTTTTTTTCTAATTCAGTTGCCTAGGACTTTGAGCAATCAAGGTTTTTTCTTTTTATATATAAAACACAAACCAGACATTATTATCGTCTCTATTCACACATTATTATCGTCCAGCGAACTTGACTTCTTAAGATCCCGGGTTCGATCCTCGGATCGAGCAACGAAAACATTTAGAAATTGTATATTTTCAATCTCATAACATAACGTTGCTCGGGATTGGCCACCTATCACTTTGTAAGACTTAGTATTTTCGCATAGTCGTGGGTGCCATAATAGTGCCCCTGCCTACGCGTTCGTTGATATGGGCATGAAGATATTTAAACTTAAACTTAAACCAGACATTAGTTTTTCTGATGACTCAATCTTCATATTCATCTAATCGTTACTTTGGGAAATTAAGATACACACTAAACTCCACCTAAGTAGTAATAAGGAGGCTCCTGTCCAATGTCTGACGGGGCAGGTATTTGTGTGAGGAACATGATGCCTCATTTTCAGTGATTGGTTGTTTTTAAAATTTAAACTGGTATTAACTGAGAAATTTCTATAAATAGACTAGCTGTCCCGGCGAACTTCGTTCCACCCGCTCCGTTTGTATGGGAAAATTTTAAATGTTGGTTTTCCTAGTTTCCTCGCAGTTTTCTTATTTCTTACCTTTTAAACCTTCCCTGGACTTCTACAAATAATTCAAAACTAAAAGGAGCCAAATCGGTCCAGCCGTATTCGAGTTTTACCAATTGATTTTTATATATATAGATATTCACACAACACACAACACAAGCATAATGTAATTTGCTTACTTTGGGGTTTGTGGATTTTGGGGTGTATTTTTTTTATGTTATAAGAAGGCAAACAAGCAGACGGATTTCCTGATGGTAAGAAATTTATGCCGCCTAGAAACACCAAAGATGGTAATGGTGCGTTGCCAACCTGAGGTCAGGATGTTAGGCCACGAGCAAAAGTAAGTTTACCGGCTACCTTACCCTCCGAACCGGAACACGTCATGACATTATGGCGGCAGGAATAAGTAAGGCGGTGGTACCAATCCGGGCGAGTCGCTGCGAAACTTTACCACCTAGTATGTAACTTGTCCAGGGATATTTATTTAACTTTTTATCTATTTTCATGTTAAATTATATCACAGTTGGCACAGTTTCTAACCGTAATAGCGTAAAGTAAGTACAGATAAATGTACAGACAGAAAAAGTTTGCTAAAATAAACTAAGCACCAATTAATGTAGCATATTCACGCTTATATCCCCGAAGAGGTAGGCAGAGGCGCAACCAGGGCACCCACGACTAGCCGAAGACACTAAGTCGCACAATGGGATAGGTGGCAAGCCTGTCGTCAACCGGGAGCATGATACCAATCCTGTGTAACGTTACTTTTACTAGAAGATTGGAAATATACATTTTCAAAGTTTTTTTGTTGTCCGATCCGGGAATAGAACCCGGGACCTCATGAAGTCAAGTCCAACACCTGGACCGCTAGACAACAGAGGCAATTATTGTAGTTTCACTTAACAAATATTCGTTTGTTTTTTAAACTTAAATTTTAAAAAAATGTCATAATTTTTATGGTAACGATATTTTTAATAGTTGCAACATCTTCCGTGGCCGTAGTTACATATTCTTAAGTTTGAAAAAAAATTTAGCCTTCGCCTTAAGTCCTAATAAAGGCTAAGAACAATATTAAATTTCTTGTGAATTTATCAGCCGTCGAAGAAAAATTAAGATAATTTTTACTTGGAACTCGGAACTCATTTTCTGATTCAATTTTTAACGAAAATTAAGAGCGAGCTCTTTCAAAAGTTCGTTTTTAAACCCCCGACGCAAAAAGAGGGGTGTTATAAGTTTGACGTGTCTGTCTGTGTGTCTGTCTGTCTGTGCATCATAACTCCCGAACGGATTCAGTGATTAAAATTCAGTATTTTTTGTATAAAAAGTAAGTAATGTGCAAATGTTCTTAAACATGTATGATGAAAATCGGTTGAGCCGTTTAAAAGTTGTGGGGGGTGAAATTGGGGGGATTAGCCGATTTTTTTTTACTTTTTAAAGGGAAAGTTCTTGTGTTGGTTTTTTTTAATTTAATAGTTATTTAGTTTGTGACTCTCCTTATATTGCAGATGTCTACTTAAAACAGTAACCATTATTCATTAGTTACCATTGCTGGTATTATGGTACAACGTATTAAAAAAAACATTTAAATATGGATTTTAAATTCAAATAAAAATGCCAAAAAATGTTTTAACAAAGAGAAAACAAATATTTGAAACTACTTGCGCGTAAGTATTTTATATGCAATAGAAGTAAAACTTACAGAAGTAAAAGATAAAATAACACCCTGGCTCTTTAAAAATGGCACTTCAGAAGAAGTGAAAACCTTCTAGAAAGGTTTTGTAAAATTTGATATTTTTGTTACAACTAGCTGTGCCCGCAATGTTGTCCGCAAGAAATTTAACAATCAAGTGTAATATTCATATTTTTAAATGAAAAAACACTTGTACTGTTTTACGCATCACAAAATGTCAAATAAATCAAGTCTAAAATAACAGTTACTATAAGTAACTTACTTACCGTAAGTAGCCCTAAATTACTCCTTATTATACTCATCATCACTGTAGCCATGCCAGAGATTAACTTGAACAAACAGAGACACTGACGAAAAATGTAAACAATTTACTATATTGAATGTACCTTATGCAGTTCATTCTCGATTCTTGCATCAAACAGACTTTACAATTCCAGTTATTTTTAAAGAATTAATACTTGACCTTAATGAATAGGTTTTCAGTAATTGACTTATGCGTATTCTTGTTTAGGCTGACCGACAGAAGGATACTCTATCTGTCGTTGAAGAATATTCTTGTTGAGGCCGACCGCGACTGATGGAAGGATACTGTATCTGTCGTTGAAGAATATTCTTGTTGAGGCTGACCGCGACCGACGGAAGGATACTGTATCTGTCGTTGAAGAACTATTCAGGTGGTATTTGATTGTATATGCAAAACAAAATAAGTAACATTTTATGATATTCTTATATAGGTTATTAAATCTGTTTAATCAGAATTATATTATGATACTAACACTACCACAAATTTGGTAAAATTCTGTTAAGTCGTTTTTGCGTATAAAGTGAATTGACAAATTATAAATTTAACACCACATGTTTTACGTTCTCTATCTTTTGTAAAAATCGAAGCAAACATTGCTTTAAAAAAATTTACGTACAAAAATACATATCTTCACGCCAAGTCCCTTCTCCAAAAAAATCACGAACGGACTTCATTTCATTACTGAACGTTATATATATCCCTCTAAAAGGCTTTCAAACATTAACATTTATTTTTTACAATTTTAAAATTTACAATCCAGAACTAATCCAGTTTGTTATTTATCGCATTTCCATTTTAGTTGCAGTCTATGAAATGTTAGTGAATCGTCGGCGCCATATTCAATATATTGCTTAACGAATTTTCAAATCAAATTAGAAATTCAATAAAAACAAATGTGATTTGTTCGCACGCAATCAAAAGTGACATATTTTAATTAGTAACTATTATAAATATTATTGAATGAGCGAATAAATGACTACACTTAATTTTCCACCATAAACATAGAAACTTTTACATTTACAATATTATACGAGTATATACAACTTAAGGTACACAACGGCAGTATCATCGCTTCAGAGCAATCTCTGCCAGAAAACCTTTAGAAGATCGATGTTGTCACAATAAATACACAGCTTAATTTAATTAGAAATACATTTAAACAAATGTGATTTGTTCACATGCTATAAAATTGGCACATTTTAGACGAATCATACGATTGAATGAATGTATGAATTCAATTTACAATGCATAACAAAATTACAATAGAGTAGGCAGTGTTATAATAATATAATATTATAATTTACGAGTGTTTTAGTATACTTAATTTAAATAAAACAAAGGCGTTATCAATTCAGAAAGCGTTCTCTGCCCGACAACCATTACGCATTAATATTTAAATCTAAGGTAGGTCCTTCATATTAGTTCCCTACATAGGCTCGATTCTCTGTACCATAACTAAGCCATATCGAAGCCACATCACGTGGTTAAGCCGTGTTGTACCGAGCTCCTTTGCAGAATAGACCATCTGCGCATAGGCTTACCGTCACTAGCACCGTGAGATTTGACCAGGTGGTAGAGTTTCGCAGCGACTCACCCGGATTGGTACCACCGCCTTACCTATTCCTGCCGCCATAACGTCAAGACGTGTTCCGGTTCACAGGATAAGGTAGCCGGTAAACTTACTTTTGCTCGAGGCCTAACATCCCAGCCTGTTTGCGTTCCTACATCATAAAAAAAAATCACGCGAAGACCGACATCCGCGCGGATGGAGTCGCGGCGGGAACTAGTGTTTCAAATAAAATAAAAAGAGGTAGAAAACTGTTTAACTTGGAAAATCTCTGTTTTGTTTCAATTTCAAAGACTGTTACACGTCAACAGTGATGGAAGTGATTAATTCCATTTCAGTTACTATCAGTGAACTGTAAGTGGATCTGTCCATATTCAATACATTGCTTAATGAATGTTCAAATCAAATTGGAACTGCAATCAATTAACATAAATTGAACTACAACTAAGGATTATTCTGTGTTAAAATGCCAATGTCGTTGTTAAATTTGGTCGTCTAGCGGTTCAGTTGTTGGACTTGACTGTATGATGTCCCGGGTTCGAATCCCGGGTCGGGCAAGAAAAAGAAAATTTGGTTTTTCCAATTTTATAATTAGAAAAAAGGAACTCGGGATTGGATATGTGTCCGGTAAGCGATAGGCTTGCTACCTCATTGTGGGACTTAGTATCTTCGGCTAGTCGTGGGTGCCCTGGTTGTGCTTCTGCCTACCTCTTGGAGGATATAGGCGTGAAGATACTTACAACTAAGGATTATTAAGACTGTATTGAAATGCCATTGTCGTTGTTACATTTGATGAATACGCAAATTTTCTCTTTGATCCCTGGTTTTAAGAATTTCCAATTGTATTTATTCTGTACTAATATTATTAATGCGATAGTCTCTCTGTTTATCATTGTGCTTTCATGGCGATATTAGTCCACCGATTTTGTTGAAATTTGACATTAATTTGGTTGAAAACCTCAGATTTAAATATTAGCTACTTTTACTAAAAAAACAATTAATTTAAACCTTAAATTGAGCTACAGCTAATGATTATTAAGACTTTGTTGAAATGCCATTGTTATTAAATTTGGTGATTACGAAAAAAATATCTTTGATTAAACTTTAAGAATTAACAACTTATAATTAAAATGCTTGTAATTTAAACCAAATCTATACTTGTATTTTAAATGTGATAACTGCTGCACTGATTTTAATGAAATTTGATATGCATTTGTTTGTAAATCCGAGTTCAAACATTAGCCACTTTTTTATTACTTTAGCTTAAACCATTTCCAAAAATCAACCCCAAGAACCACAATAGGAATGAAGGTTTGTTAGTAAGTTATTATTATACGTTGACACAGTCGCGGTTAAGCGGCTAGACTTGCACTGTTTCACTTTTTCATATCTGGGGGCATAGGAGTGCCCCAATCAAGACGATCAAAGCGAAGTGCGGAGATCTTCCTTATTGCCTTTTCTCACGTCGAAAACAAATTTCTTTTTTGAACTCTAATAATTTAGATTTGGATTAGATTGGATATTTTTTTTAGGTCTGTAGTACACCTCCCTACCTCTTCGGGGATGTAGGCGTGAATATACATTACCTTAGTAGCTTACTAAGCTAATGAATTTTCTTTCCAACTTCAAAAAATAGGTTTTAAAATATTTTGCAACGACGTAGTGTCTTCACGCCCGTATCCCTGAAGTTGGAAGCAGAGGTACAACCAGGGCTTCAACTAGTAGTCAAAGACCCATCCCAGTCCCACAATATGATAAGTAGAAAGCGTATTGCCAAAGAGGCGCATTACTGATCCCGGACAAAATTGAAAAACAAATTTTCTTTTTGTTAAACTATCCGGGAATCGAACCCAGGACCTCATAGGCGTTCTAATTTAAATTAATAAGTACTTACAAAAGGCAAAGCCGGTTTAAAGTGTGAATATTCTTAACAAAGTATTTGGTCCGCTTGGGCCTTTGGCAGTTAGGTTTAATCCCCCTATACAAGATTACCGAACAAATCTAATAAAGTAATCTTCTATCGACACTGATAGGGGCTCGTTAAACTAGCCCCTTGTGGAATGTATTAATTCCTTCTGTAATACATTTAGATCAGGGGAGCGATTCTCCAATTATCACTACGCTAAATTCTATAATTGTGTAGTACTGATAGGTTTCCTGCGGTTCGTTTATTTTAAAGATATATTTTTGCACATAATTATTAACAGCACATAACAATAAAAAATGTGTTTTTTTAAGTACATTTTTGAAAATAGAACAGTTTCAAACAACCATTTTTTGAAAATTGGGACACGTTTATTCATGTTAATTACAATAAATATATTACATTAATGTTATCAGTTTATGTATATACCTACTCTTTACTTAGCAGCTACTTAATATCATACACAACGCAGGAAAACAAAGAACAATCAACAACAAACAAATCAATTCAATATGTTACGAAAATACTTATTAGAATTACTAGGTGGTAGAGTTTGGCAGCGACTCGCCCGGATTGGTACCACCGCCTTACCTATTCCTGCCGCCATAACGTCATGACGTGTTCCGGTTCGGAGGGTAAGGTAGCCGGTAAATTTACTTTTGCTCGAGGCCTAACATCCCGACCTCAGGTTGGCAACGCACCATTACTACCTTTGGTGTCTCTAGGCGGCGGGAATTTCTTACCAATCCATCTGCTTGTTTGCCTTCCTATAACATAAAAATAATAATAATAATAATTGCCGGACTCGTTGGTCGAGTGGCTAGCGTACACGCCTAACTACACCAACCAACCGCAAGCCTAGTAGGGTTCTATTCCTGACGGGAGCTGGCATTTGTGACATGAACATTTAGATGTCTGCATTTTAGGTTCTGGGTTCTTATTAAATTTATTCTGGTATATATTAAATTATTGATATATGTTGGAATAGTTGACTAACAATCTTATCACAAACTTATAATTTGTTTACTTTGGGCTTAGAATAAATTTCTATAACTTGTCCAGGGATATTATCGCTACATAGCATAAAACAAAGTCGCTTCCTCTGTCCCTTTGTATGCTTAAATCTTTAAAACTACGCAACGGATTTTGATGCATTTTTTTAATAGATAAAGTGATTGAAGAGAAGGGGTTTATTATAGAAGAACGCTAGTTTATTTATAATTAAGTGCAGTAAAACTGCAAAAACTATTTCATTTTCAAAAGGTAGCAAATGTTTCCGAAATGGTCCCACGTAAATTTTATCAACATAATGCTAGTAGTATTTGATACATTAAAAAAAACTGCACGCCCATATCCTCGAAGAGCTAAGCAGAGGTGCAACCACGGCACCCACGAAGACACTTAGTCCCACAATGTGATAGGTGGCAAGCCTATCGCCAACCGGGCACATATATCCAATCACGAACATCATTTTTTTATTAGAAAAATGAAAAAACCAAATTTTATTTTTGCTGCCCGACCCGGGATTCGAACTCAGGACCTCATGCAGTCAAGTCCAACACCTAACCCACTGGACCACAGAGGCGATATACATTTAATAATACATTTACATTAACTTACCTTGGCGACCTCATCAATTGGAATTCAAACAAGTAGTATATTTTAGTTACAGTTTGAGCAAAACTTTACTCTAATTTATAAACCTAGACCAAAGTATTCCAGGTACTCTAAAGTTTCTAGAGGTCATCTTATATAACATTTAGTTACTAAACAATTCCACTTAAAAAGTCTTGCACGACAGGAATACCAAAATATAATGAAGTAATAAACAATTAATAAAGTCGTCGTATTTTACTTTTTATTTTAATGAGGAGAAGTTCTAAATTCTACTCTTTGTTTTTTTTTTAAATTAAAAGCAAACAAGCAGGCGAATTTGGTGATTGTAAGTAATTCACGCCACCTAGACAAAAAAGGTGGTAATAGTTCGTTGCCACCCTAAAGCCGGGATGTTAGGCCTCGAGAAAAAGCAAGTTTACTTGAAACGTTGCCCTTCAAACCGGAACACGTTATTGGCAAGCACTGACACTATGGCGGTAGAAATAGGTAAGGTGGTGGTACCAATCCGGGCGAATCGTGAAATTCCACCACTTAGTCAGATGTTACAGTGTTAGGGATGATAAGTCTATGTTCGCCTTTTACAAGGTATCTGGTAGGAAGGCAGATTGGATTGGTCTATTCTGCAAAAGAGCCCGGATCAACAAGGGGAAATCGGAAAATGATGGGATCTGTCATCAATGATCCTCGTGGTAATAATCTATATATTATTAAAACGTGATACCAAAACTTTGGCCCTTTTTACGAAAATTGCGCGGACGCAGGAGCATAAAGCACTTTTAGCACACTTATAGTTCATTTGTAGGAAAAGTGCAGAACGCTAATATTTTTCAATAATAATGCTTATAAAGTGCATTAAATTAATTAATGAAACATTACCCACACTACCATGCATTTGACGCACACAAACAAATATATTGATGACAACGATAAAAGATGACAGATGGCGCACTAAAAAGTTTGGAAACAAAGTAGTTCGTCTTGAAAAATGACGATGGCGTTATTATCAACAAGGTCGAATTTCGACCAACGGGCGACCACTAGTTTGTTTAATTTCACCTCTTCCAAACTGACTGGCAGAAAAGCAAATTGTATATTCTACATATGATACTCGGATCAATACGAAGAAAATGAAGTCAATTCCTAATAAAAAATTCTGGCCGCTGGTACGATAAATCAAAACAGTAATTCAACAGAATTGTTGCACTAACATACAATCGTTCCTTTCAGTTTATATAAATGTGAAAGAGACAGAATAGAAGCCATAGGAATAATAATTGAAATAAATGATTGGATTTACAAAACAATGCACGAAGCCTTTATAATCTAATTCTGGGTTGGCCTGATTTATTTGTTTTATTTCGCTGGACTGTGTGACCTCAGTGAGCTTGGCTTTTGTATATCTTTTATCTGAATGCCGTGGCTTTATTAGCAGAAAACCAGTGATACCAATCAAACATGCCTTTGATCGTCGCTTTAAAATAAACGGCGAAATTTAAGGCTCTGTCTACGTATCGTATCGGATGGGAAATAGTGTAAGAAAAATTACCTTTATCAAATTAACCAATCGACGAATTGTTGTAGAAAATAGAAGATCATCATTAGTTATATAGAAGATTTCATCATCTCAGGACTTAAAACCAATAAATTTCAAGCATTACAATGTTAATATTACAATGTTACTTTTTTTTTTTTAATCAAACATTTTTTAAAAAATGTTATAACATAAATAAAAAAATACAATAGAGCTAATATAAATAAAAAAATTTAATAAGTTACAATCGAGTTATGTTATTATTAATTCCATTTTCCAGTATTAGTCTAGTGTCCTAAAAATAAAGGGTTGCTGCTTTCGTACCAAGTAACAAGTAAAAGGCGAAAAACCCATTTGTAATACCAATACCATGATCAATTGGGAACATGATAGCCGACTTAAATGTAGCAAAAAATCTACCTACTTATTCACCTTCCATTTCTATTTACATTCAGTTAAAAAAGTATCGGGAATGGATTGTTTTTTTTATGGTTTCAAATTCAATTTTTACATTTTTTTTTGTTGTTAATTTGGCACAACAGTTTTCGATTTTGGCTGGGAGTTTTAGTCGAATCTGTTATTTGTATCAAATCGGAGCTTTTCTTAGTTATCTTATACTAATCCTTATCTATCTAATACTTACTTAAAATAAGTTACATTATTTTCTTTTTTAAATTAGTCTATCTAATATTTAGTATTGTTGATATTAAAGGTTAAGTTTCTTCGCATATTACGTGGCAGATTACCTTTTCAGTAATTTTCAGAGTGTTTCCTTTCATCCGAAAGCTAATGTGATAATGTGTGAACAAACCACAGGCTTATTTACCTTTCGGAACATCAAACGTGCCCTCTTTATCTTGTTTTAGTCGTTATCATGTAACCCATAGAAAATTTTTTTGGAAATTTAATAGCATGAATGTACACTACTTTGTAAATAACTAGCTGTTCCGGCGAACTTCGTTCCACCTGTTCAGTATTTATGTAAATATTAAAATGTTATATTTCTAAATTCGCAAACAAACGGGATAAACATTATCCAATGCTCTACTCCTGGTTCTAAACTACCTACCCATCAATTTTTAGCTTAAATTAGTTTAACCATCCTTGAGTTATAAATAGTGAAACTAACACGACTTTCTAATATATTAACTGAAATATTTGTCTTAAGTTACCTTTTTTTTAATATTTCTGATATTCGTGCCTAAGACAAATACACAAAACCCAAATATGTTTTAAGCTATGTCAGCATTTCTCAAGATATAAGAATTGTTAACAAACCAGACTTAGTTATTTATACATACTACAAAGACTCTGTTTGTAATATTGAAATTAACCACATACGATATATTACGGTACTTACGGTACAAGACAAACATCTTTCTGGTCACTTAGTTAGTAAATATATATGTATTTGTTTTTATTGTTTACTATTATATATATTTAAATTTACTAGTGGTCGCCGTTGGTCGGAATTCGACCATAATAAATATTATCATTTTGTTGATAAGAACGCCGTCTTCATTTCTCAAGACAAACTTCTATGATTATAGTATAGTTTGTGCGCCATCTGTGATCTATTATCGTTATCATCAATATATTTGTTTGTCTGTTTAAAATGCATGCTAGTGTGAATAATGTTTTATTTATTGATTCAATGTACTTCATGAGCATTATTATTAAAAAATATTAGCGTTTGCACTTCTCCTACACATAAACAATAAGTGTACCAAATTTTATGCTTCTGCGTCAACGCAATTTTCGTGAAAAGGGGTCCAAAGTTTTGGCATCACGTATTAAGATATTATAGATTCGAACGCTGCATTGTGAACTGTGTAGTCTATATTTTAAAGCTTTCACTCTTTAGAAATAATAGAGATAAGGTGGCTTTGATGAAATCATCTTTTTTACCGCAGCATTAAAATAAAATCTATTTACAATATTAAATTAAAATGGTAGTAAGAACGCTGTGAAATAGGTTTGTGTGGTTCATACCTTCGTCAGAAGCCTTACTTATTCATAAGTGTGTTTTGCAGCTGCACTTTGGATCGCCGCAGATTCCCCAAAGGACTAATTTCGTATTCTTCGGCTTGTATTGCCTTAACCTATGTAAGTGATATAAGATTGTTGTATTAAATTTGTGCCAGTTAGAGCTTTGTTCGCGAAGCTTCTTTTTCTTTGTTTCCTTGTTTTCTATTAACTTAAAAAGCGATAGTATCCGGCGATGAAAACGTTACTTACATGCTCATGTTTCGAAAGTCTCTGAATTGCGTTTGAATGTTCGGGATCCAATATAGTGATATCGGCTTTGTGAAAAATCAGTCACTTCGTTAATTAATTATCAGGTGCTCATAGCAATAACAGTGGCAAAACTTACAGAAAAATCGATGATTTCATCGCAAAAATGGTGACCAGAGTAAAAAAGTTCGAAAACTCATTAGGCAAACAAAGACAAACATTAGTCCTCAGGTTGGTAACGCGCCATTACCACATAGATTCTATACTTCTTATCGTCGGAGCTTGGTGGAATTCCATTCTTGATGTAATTTATTTAGAAACACTTGTACTTTCCACAATATATTTTATTATTTTTTATTTTTATAATTTAGCCAACTGGTTTCGCTACACAAGCATCATCAGGGCTATATAACAACAGGGAGTTGTTATATAGCCCTCAATACAAGCATCATCAGGGCTATATAGCCCTGATGATGCTTGTATAGCGAAACCAGTTGGCTAAATTATAAAAATAAAAATAATAAAATATATTGTAGAAAGTACAAGTGTTTCTAAATTAATTACATCGCCATTACCACCTTTAGTATCCTATCACGAAATTTTTCTGCTTGTTTGCCTTCCATTGTCATAAAAAAGGCAAATTTTGAGAGAGGTTTGGGAATCGATAACACTATTAATCTTTGAAGTAGGTAATTTAACATTAAAACTGAATATATTTGATACTTTCCATCGTCGGCACTTGGTAAAACTTCCAAATATTCATATTTTTAAGTTTAAGTTTTAGCCCTGATGATGCTGTATAAGCGAAACCGGTAGGCTATTAATTACAAAGTAATAAATTAAAAGTGATAACTAAAACAGTACAAGTGTTTCTTTCTTTAAAAATATGAATAATTAAAGTGAATGTTAATTATAATTTTTATCCGACGCAAAACACGAAATGTATGGTAAATTAAGCATTCAACTGGTTTTCATCTACCGCAATCGCATGCGCAGCCTGGTGACGATATGACGCGTGCTAGGTACGACGTGGGGTGACAACAAGCAAAGTATTAGCGAGGACTATTTTAAACGAATTTTATTAAAGTAAACATTACAATTAAGCGATAAATGCATTAACATTTTAACTAGTTAATATTAAAATTATAGCTATCCTTTAAATGTAGCCATGTATACATATCTGGGCATCGTTGTTTTTTATTAGGATATTGAAAAATACACATGTTTACTTTAACATTACAATTAAGCGATAAATGCATTAACATTTTAACTAGTTAATGTTAAAATTATAGCTATCCTTTAAATGTAGCCATGTATACATATCTGGGCATCGTTGTTTTTTATTAGGAAATTGAAAAATACACATTTTCTTTTGGTTAGCCGAAACGAGGACCTGATCTCGGGTCCTCATGAAATCAAGACTGCAGAGGCGATATGACAATAAACAATGACGGGTGGCAATAACAGTTAATGTAACGTATGTAACCAATAGCTTTGACGTCAGATCGTCACAGAATGTAAGTTTATTCTTGTTTTGTTTTCAGGCATAGCCATTAACATATTCTACCATTAGTCAAAATTAAGTTTGCATCAAGTTACGCAATTTGGCAAAATCGGTTCTCAGTAATTCAAAATTGATCAAATCGTCAAAGAAAGTCATGTCAGGGCCTAGGGGAGGCATTGGCCTCCTCAAGCTCAGATAGTGAAATTTGGCAGCAAAGGCGAAATACACGATAAACTAATTTCTTCATGAATCCTAACGTTGCTCAGTTTTACTGAATAAAGTTACACAAAATGTTATCAAAATTGTCAATTTTTGATTTGAAAACGTCTTATAATTCAATGAAGCCGGCTGTACGTGTTAAAAAACATGACTCATGCGGCGTTACCTCGCTCTGAGGCGTGCCATTTAAGGCTTGAAGTGTGAGCGAGAGCACGGAACGGTCGATAAAGAGGCACAATCGGCCTCTGTTCTTGCGACGCTGTCACGTTCAACTATCGTCAGTAAACCGACTTTACAGACAACCGCTTTTTCCTCTCAATAATCACGAAAAAAAGTCAATACCATATTTTCTGTTGATAGCGTCAGTACTATCAGAGTTTTAGCAAAAGTTAAATTACAAAGAACTGAAATGTTTAAGCAAAACGACTCATTCATTCTGTCGTGTCCTCGTCTTTAGAACAAAAAGGTATTGGTGGTAATTCTTCTGTTCATAAACTAAACTTATTTTAGATGCATTCTATCTTTTTCAAATGAAACAAAAACAAAAGAGATGGAACGTTTTAGAAATTTCAGATTAGTCCTAACATGTCCTGTACGGTCATTTAGGTCCTGTTTGACAGCACGAAATATGTGTTGTCTCTGTTACTTTTGTTGAAAGAGGACAGCGACAACTTAAAATTAGTTTAGTGAGTGAGCAACAAAATTACCACCACTAAGCTAGACGAGCTAAGCTAAATCGAAACAGTGGTCTAATAAGTGAATGTACGACATAATGATAATTCAAATGGTAATATGGCTGACATTCGCAATCTTTGATTGTGGTAAATAATTGTTGGTGAACCAAATAAAACACTAACAATTACGATTTTTATGAAAATGGATAATTAATGATTAGATTAATTTCCAACAAGTACTTAGTAACTCGTATTAAGTTAACGTCTTACGTCTTAAGCTAACTAAAAGTAGTTCAACGTCCCTGGGACAACGATCTTTAAACGTGTTCAATAGTACTTTATGAAGGTACCAGACAGAAGACACTTACGATTAGTCCCAAATTAATTATTGAAGCTCGAAAAATAACCTGCTAAGGAGAAAGACTATTTGGTTTGTAGATGAGATTATAAAGAATATACTTACAAAGAGGCAACCTTTAATCTTTTATTCTAAATGCAAAGTAAATGTTACACTTAGAATAATAATGTTAAAAGCAATTTGCTTTTAGTGCTTAAATGTGTAATGATTTTCAGTCGCATACTGAGAAATTGATGTCAATTTGAAGATTTTTGTTACTGAATATTACGTGATATAGTCTTCTGATATAGCCTAACAGAATTCTAAAGTTACTAGTTATTAATTGAAAGATTTGCCATGCTATGAGGTATCGTTAGATTTATCTTGAGACATTGGTCGAGTGGCTAGCGTACACGCCAAACTACACTAATCAACAGCGAGAATTGGATTCGATTCTCGACGGGGACAGGCTTTTGTGTGGTAAACATTTAGCTGTCCCCATATTCGGGTTTTAGAATCGTTGACTTTACACCCTTTACATTAACATATAATCTGCTAACTTTAGGGTTAGATTCAATTTGTGTAACTTGTCCAGGACATTTATTTATATTAAAGAAATATAATATCAGTATTTTGACGATATACTTGGAGCTTTGATTTTTTTTATATCAAAACTCTGAAGCCAATCAAATCAAATCTTGATCAAAAAGGAAAATTATTTCGTTTCCATTAATGTTTGAATCGATATCAAATGGGTAAAAAGTAATACCATGAGAAAGTATGACCCATTTGATATGGGTCATACTTTCTCATGGTATTACTTTCTTTCGTTTTGAAAAATATTTTGTTTTGTATGTCTCAATTCTGCTCTATTACACTAGGTGTTCTTTTTTCGTTCTTTAAGTTTTGGCCATCATGTTATTATTTTGCCATTCGTCAAGTAGAAACTTGCATAAAATTTTATATCAATTTTGATCAATTATAATTAGACATCAGTCATAAGTCGTCAGTAAGTCATGTCAGGCTTTTGGGTAAAGCGGTGGCCTCATTACACAAGATCATGTATGGAGATTTGGCGGCAACGAGAAAATACATGATACGCAAATTTCTTCATGATTATTTTATTTGTGCTCTTTCACTGAACAAAATTGTACAAAATGCCACCAAAATTGACTAATTTCACTCAATATCAACACGAAATTCAATAATTATAAAAAAACTCCGACCATTTTTTCTCTCGATGGCGCCAGAACTCCCTACACTAGGTGTTTGACAGTTTAGAGTACGTACTGACACTTTGACGGCGGACAAGACGATGTCGGTGATGTCACTCCGGCAAACATCGTAAAACTATACTCACAGTTTTAGTTATGTACTGGGGGTACCCGCGACTGTTTTCATGAATTTAGTGACGGCTTGTTCATAAATATTTTTCAACTCGCATTTCTCTACTTATTAACTATAAACCACAAAAATAAAAAGAATACCAATCTGTAAAGCACAAAACAAAAAAAAAGTTGAAAGAGCGTAATAAAATATAGACCAAATTATGTTTTGACTTTTAGCCTTCTAATCGTAAAAAACATCTCCAAGTTGTTTTAATACATCACATCCTAGAAGGCTGCACAGATTGTACGCTTTGCCTGAATAAAACAAAATTCAATTTAGCAATTAAAACTTTTGGAATTCTTGTTTCGACTTTTGACATTAACCAACTATTTTGTTAGCATATTGAGTAGGTCTGAGAATCAATCAACATCTATTTTTCATACCCCTATGTGATTAGTGTGACTCATTCTAATTTTTTTTGCTAAAATTACATTAAAAAATAGAAGAACAACCAGAGCCGGATTCACCTTAAGGCAGAGTAGGGGCCCAGGATCTATAGGGGCCCACTGCAGACCGCAAAAAAGTTTTATGGATCGAAAATGATACTCAACTATATTAGGTATTCTTTTCTTTAACGCATGTAACAGAACCATCTAGTATCTAATATTAGAACTAATGTAATCCTTCTGAACGAAACTGGACCTCATTTACGTTGCGGAAATCCCCGATTCGTTGGATGCTTAAAGAACAACTTTAAGCTTCCGTAGTTCCGTATGAGTTTTGCGATTGATAGGCGAAGAAAAGGGGCCCGAAAATTGTATTGCCTACAGGCCCATACAGGGTTAATCTGGCTCTGAAAACAACTAGGACATATATAGAAATCACTCCATTATTTATTATTTGTACAGTAAAAGTGTTTGGTATTTTACTGACTAAACCTGCTCGCTCTATACATGATTGTCTGGCATAAGCTGCTTGGTACGAATGAAATTGTATTAATGTTTTAGTTTGATAAAATATTTAAATTTGCTTTTATTATAACAAAGAAATCTCTTGACACAAAGTTTGTTGAACCAATCAAACAAAATGCTGAATGTTGCGAACGCAGTGCCTAATACAATTGTACGTAATTTAAATATATTTGATATTTACTTAATGCTATTATTTGATTTGGAATTTCAAAATAGATTTTAGGACATTGAACTGTCTGGTAACTTGATAAATTCAAGTTTTAGTTCACATTGTTTGGTTTTGCTAAAAAGTAAATCTTATTTCAAACAATATGCAATTGATGAAATGTTATCGACATTTATTTAAAATGTATTTCTAACGTATTTTTAAACTCTTATGAATCTTTTAATAAAGATACTTTATTTGTAAAATCAACCTGACATTTTGCATTTATATACCCTAGATTTTCTTGTTTTTTAACCGGCTCCAAAATTGGAAGAGCTTCTCAATTTGACTACATGTTTGTTTTTGTATGTTTGTTATTTTTTAAAAGCTATTATTTAGAAAGGTAGGCAATGATTCCGAGGTGGTCACATATTTAATAGTTTTATCTCTATCCGACTAATGGGTTTTGAGTTTTCCTTTATAGTCCATATTTTTTCAGTTACATTTACAAACTTACGAAAATTTTGTTCAAAATGAAATATTTTAGATAAACAATGAGTTCATTTGGATAAGGATTAATACTCGTACTATTTTCACAAAATACCATCGCAAGTAACGCATTACTTTAAACTGTTATTAGCTATTTGTAAATATAAAAAGTGCTGTGAGCTAATCTTATAGATAGATACATATTATCGCTTATTATTTATTTAGATTAAAAGGGGAACAATTTTGTCGTTATATTTTTTCGCAGTGCAGGCAGTGAAAGCTCTTAAAAATAATATTTTGTGTTTGGCGGTATTTTAAGAAGATTCTTTCACAATTAACTAACTATTTAAAACTAGTGGTCTCCCGTTGGTCGAAATTCATCCATAATAAATTTTAATATCTTGTTGATAACAACACTATCTTAATTTCTACTTCTGTTATCTTTTATCGTTGTCATCAATTTATTTGTTTGTGTGTGTCGAATGCATGGTAGTGTGGGTAGTGTTTTACTTATTGATTTAATGTACTTTATAAGCATTATTATTGAAAAATGTTAGCGTTCTGCACTTCTCCTACACATAAAGTGTGCAAATTTATGCTCCTGCGTCCTCGCAATCTTCGTAAAAAGGGGTCCAAAGTTTTGGCATCTCGTATCAATATATAAATATTTTGGGGTTCTTGGCCATTTATAAGAGTTTCTATTTAATCCGACCTTTTAGATGAGTGAAAGACACTGCTAACATTCCGTACCATATATACGTAGATACCAACAAAGTTATTTAGTTAGTTTAGTTAAAGTGACTTAAAAGTATATTTGATAGAAATACCTATTTCCTTATGCGTTACTAATGTCGTTTTATTATGAATAATGATCTATTTATCACTTGGTTTATAACATATAAACTATTTTCGTTGTAATTTTATAACTCAAGAACGGGCGCACTTTAAGCTTTTAGGCTTAGAATAATAACGCTAAAGAAACCAAGTCCGCGTGTCCATTTTGAAGCATTTTATTTGGAGCCATTTATGGGTCCAAACGCCAAACCGTGCCGTAGTGTTCAACGTCAAATGGCGCCGAGCGCATCTCGCGAATAAAAAATAATTCTGACTGTTTGAGCATTTAAATTGTGTCACAACATATCTAATAAACAAAATAAATATAAAAACTTTATTTTTCACAGGCAAGCTTTCATTATTTCATAGTATTTTCTAGTTAATTATGTTCAGAAAGAAAAATGTTGTTTATGTATTGTTTCAATGTTCAATGTTGTCGGATCGTAAAAATGTTTTTACCACTTTAACTGACTTGGTTAATTTTCAAATAATTTGTACCGATATTTATTTAAGTATGTGACACGTTCTCTTATGACGTAGATGTTGTTTTCGTTAAAAGTTGTATTGTATGCATACCTACTTGTGTTACTTGAAAGTTGAAAAGTCTAACACTGTTTGTGATTTAAAATTAGTAATATTGTATGTTGTTGTTTAAATGACTCCTGTTGACCCTGTTATTACTAACAAATGAGAGGAACTTCACGCGGGAACTTCAGGCGACCATCAGAGGATGAATTCCATTACATATTTGATAGTTCTTGTAAAGTCCTCCTTCGAAATAAGTTAAATAAAAGCTCATTATTTAATTTTAAATGTATGAAAGTAAAATAAATATTGAAACAAAAGACTCGGCGTCTCCAACTGAGAAATACATCGACTAAAGGAATTTTATGTAAACTGCAAAAAAGAGATTCATTAGTAATGATATCTACGGTATGTACTAAAATGTTTAGTAGTATATTTTTATTTATTTCACATTGAGATCCTAGTAATACCTACTACAAAATTAAATTACTACTATATTTGATTGGCAAAAGAAAATAAAGTGTTGAAAATATTTATAGCTATTTACGTATTAATGTCAAACACAAATTGTCATTATCGTCGACATCTTTTCCCCATTTTCAGGAAAACTGCACTTTAACTGGCAGTGTAATACAAGTGCATGTGTGCGTGGTGACAGCCTTAGCTAGTAATCGCTATGCGTGTGTGATTTAGTTTAGTGCTTCAATATTGACACAACGTTACTATGAAGACTATCTTTCTATAGCGTTATTATTCTAATAGACCAGGGTCGATAATTTTTAAAACCAAATAAAATAGTAGTAGGATGAAACCCATTAGAAAAGGAGGAGAATATGATCAAAATGAAAGGAAAAATAAATTAC
>NJDD01003381.1:45359-70632 GCA_002245505.1 Calephelis nemesis | reverse complement strand
TATTAAATGCAGATACTTTATTATGATTACGTTATTCATTACAATATTTTTAACAAATTAATCTTATGATTCATAACTGTTAGTACATAACATTGAATAAATCAACTTTTTAATTGAAACAAATTGCAGCAATCACATTTTTGAAATGAAATTATTTATTATAATTAAAAAAATTCGAATTCGAGTTTTTTTTCGATTTTTTGCATTTTCTGTGAAGATTTACTACAATAACATATTTTTTTTTCATCATAGAAAAGTAGAGATTTCAATGAACAGAAAACATACCAACTTTTTGAAAAAAAGCCGATATTTTGACGGGTGACTTTTCGATTGAAAATTAGGGTGTTTTTTCGATATTAATTCAAAATAAGGTGAAAAAATAAACATTTTTAATCAAATAAATTATAGGGTATTTGGGACATAAAAAGGTAAGTTTTCACCAAATTTCGTTAAAAAAAAGAAATTTTTGTAAAAGATAAAAATAAAAAACCAAAAACTTGTTTTTTTGAATTTTTCACATAAATTTTGAGGTTATGTGAAAAAAGTGTTAAGACAAAAGTTTTAGATCTTTTTATTACCTACAACTTTGCCATGTGACTTTTTTCGATAGGACTTTTAGTTTTGCCGGAAATCAATTTAAACCATTTTTTACCCTTAAACCCTCCCCCCCTCCCACTTCCCGAACTCGGATCGACCGTAATTTATTTTTCCTTTAATTTTGATCATACTCTCCTCCTTTTCTAATGGGTTTCATCCTACTACTATTTTATTTCACTTTTTACTATTTTTAAAGGCTTCTACCCTAGTCTATATGCGTTTAGGCTTTGTTCGGACTGTTTAGCAGATGGTATATGTGAAGTTTTGCATAAAGTCGGTCTAGCGGTTCTTCATTTATCACGTTTTTTGTAACAAATGAATTCAATAAATGGCGGGTCTTTTTGTTAATCGGTGTTTTTCTGTCAAATTGAAACTTTTTTCAGATGGGGATTGTGCTGACATATTAAAACTATTTTAAATTGTTTTTTTTCTTTTTTGTTTTGTTGTGTTATATTATTCATGCGGTCATATACGTATGCACGTACCGGGCCGCTAGTAAAAAATAAAAAAATCAATTTTCTGTAATACCTTTAAAGTACCTACTGACATACCACATAACAGTAGGTCATATAGATTAGTATAAAGTGTCATGTAAACTAGTGTACCGACTCAGTACTCACTCTATTGTATAGATTAGTATAAAACGTCATGTAAACTAGTGTACTGACTCAGTATTCACTCAATGTATAGATTAGTACAAAGCGTCATGTAAACTAGTGTACCGACTCAGTTCTCACTCTATGTATAGACTAGTACAAAGCGTCATGTAAACTAGTGTACCGTCTCAGTACTTACTCTATGTAAAGATAAGTGTAAAGCGTCATGTAAACTAGTGCACCGACTCAGTAATCACGCTATGTATGGACTAGTATAAAGTGTCATGTAAACTAGTAGTGTACCGACTCAGTACTCACTCTACGTATAGATTAGTATAAACCGTCATGTAAGCTAGTGTACAAAATACATATTCACAGTAAAACGCCCATAACAGAAGTTAGCGCTCGACAGCGCTGCGGGACTAATGATCACACAATATCGCGACAAATTGTAATCGACGTTCTCGGGTACGCTCATTCACGTAATCGATACAAATATAATCGGATGTTTCCGGTATCGTGTGGAGAATAAATTTAGTTATTTTAGGACATGCCCTATATTCTAAATTAAAAAAGTGGTACACAAAATAATTAAGCTTAGAAACACTGCAAAATCCGAATCCAACTATTTTATTTATTCAATGAATCCCCCTTTGCGATATAATTTTAGAAAGATAGCAAATGGTTTTGAAATGGTCCCTTATAAATTTTATTAACATCCTTCTAGTAGTAAGAATTCATTTACACTTAATAATATACATTTTCACTGAATTGAATAGTTGATAAGTGAACAATTTATGCATTACGTATGATAAAAAATTAATAGCTAAATGTGTTGGTAAGCGCATAACTTCCGAAAGGCTGGAGTGATTTGGCTAATCCTTTTTTATTGTGTTAGTCATCATCGGGTGAAGGTTCTTATAAAGAGTTAAACCGGGAAAGTTGCAGAGGTAATGGGAAAAATAATGTTTTTTTTATTTCTCATACACAACGATAAGTATAACTTAAAAACCGCTAGTCGGATCATGGTAAAATCACGACCAATCTTTTTGAAGAGGAATAGTCAAAATTGGTTGGCTATTAGTCAAGTGATCGCTTCAAATAACCATACAGTTTAATTAAGAACCTCCTCCTTTTTTAAAGTCAGTTACTAAAGTTTAAATAAAGAATATGCAAATCACAGACGGAATTATGTAATGATATGAAAAGTATTTATTTGGTATGTATATAGAGTATCAGTACATCGAAGACATTAAAGCATTTTTTTTATTTATTGCGTGACAGAAACCTATTTATTTTAATCCATAGTGAACTATATAAGCGACTAGCCGAAACGGCGGACTTCGTACGCTTGACATTAATGCCTAATAAGAATTTGTATTAAAAAAAAAATGTTTTTCCCGCTGTTTATGAAATTTCGTGATTTTTCTCTTAACAAGAATCTTCTCCTGACAATATCTAACACAAATAGTATGTTGTTACACAATAATTGTAAATTATACCCACATACTTAGTGACACGGTAATCCACAAATATATTTTAAAGAGTGCAAAATCGTTAATGATTTTTTGTTTACTCTTCTTTTCTATTTACAACGTAATGATGTTATGGTATAATCATAAAGCTTGTTATATCTAACAAGCTTTAATTTATCTTGCAATGTATTTTTGTCCGGATGGAATTGCAACTCAACTTCAAAGCACTTATACTTAACCGATTGAGTTGGTTTTCAAAATAAACATTTCAGTTTAATGACAAGTTTTTTTAACAGAGCTAATAATACAATGAAGGCAGCGGAAGCTTGTCATAGGGATTTCTAAAATTCCTAAAATTATCTTATCGTATTTTGGATTATTTTTTGAAAATTACGCAATTCGTCTGGTGGGAATAGGTCTTAGATACAAGCAAAAGCTTAGCACAAAAATATATTTTTAGCTAAACCTAATTGTTTTCAATATCTCTATGCTTATGAAAGAAGGTTACAGGAGTGAGTGGCTTTTTTTATGACATTGGAAGGCAAACAAGCAGACGGATTTCCTGATGGCAAGAAATTCCCGCCGCCTAGAGACACCAAAGGTGGTAATGGTGCGTTGCCAACCAGAGGCTGGAATGTTAGGCCTCGAGCAAAAGTAAGTTTACCGGCTACCTTCCCCTCCGAATCGGAACACGTCATGTCGTTATTGCGGCAGGAATAGGTAAGGCAGTGGTACCAATCCGGGTGAGTCGCTGCGAAACTCTACCACCTAGTCAGATATTACGGTGTTAGTGACGGCAAGCCTATGCTCGCCTTTTACGAGCTGTCTGGCACAGGAAGGCAGATGGTCTATTCTACAAAGGAGCCCGGACCAACACGGGGAAGCTATTTTAAAAAAAAACATATTTCTCCCATGTTAGTCCAGGTTCCTTAAGTAGTGAAGACTATCTGCCTCTCTGCCAAGCTGCTCATACAGGGTAAACATAGATTAAAATATAGGGCAGTTTAAACAAGACCACTGATGTTAAAGTGCTAAGCAGCAACTTGACCGGGTAGGGATTCATCGCCTTACCTTTTGCTACCGCAACCTTGAACCTCTCGTGTTCCGGCCTGGAGAGGTAGTAGTTGAAGTTGCACTAACGTTCCGCTAACAGAACAGCAACGTACCTGTTTCATATATGGTGTCTACGCGATGATGGTCCTTTACCATCAAGAGACCCGTGTGTTTGTTTGCTGCCTCTCACATAAAATGAACATCTATTTGTTCTGAAAATTTAAGGCGCTACTCAAAGTTTTCATACAATTTATTTACGAAGACGCTAGTGTTGTAGGGCCTTAAACGCATGGTGATGCTAAGATCGAGAAATGTTTACGGTGTCTCGCAAACAATCCACAAGTAGGCCAAAATCCAAACAGTTGTTTATTCCTATCACATAAAGAAACAAGTAGCGGAGCAAACGATTAACATACAAAATGTGGGAATCCAATTACATAATATAACATATATTATATATTTTTTTATGATATAGGAAGGCAAACAAGCAGACGGATTTCCTGATGGTAAGAAATTCACGCCGCCTAGAGACACCAAAGATGGTAATGGTGCGTTACCAACCTGAGGTCAAGATGTTAGGCCTCGAGCAAAAGTAAGTTTGCTGGCTACCTTACCCTCCGGAACCGGAACATGTCATGACGCTATCGCGACGTACCGATCCGGATGAGTCGCTGCGAAACTCTACCACCTAGTCAGATGTCATGGTGTTAGTGAGGGTTAGCCTGTGCTCGCCTTTTACGAGCTGCCTGGCAAGAACGGCAGATGGTCCTTTTTGCAAAGGAGCCCGGACCAACACGGGGGAGAATAATACTAATAAACATAATAATATACATAATAATAATAATCTACAACAGTGCGATTCCGAAGATATTTTTTACCACGCACAACAACTTTGTAGAATCCCGTTAGCGGTATTCTCAAACAATTGTGACTTAGGGACCTTCAAGAAAAGATCGTACTCATTCCTTAAAGGTCGGCAACGCATCTGTGATAATCCTGGTGTTGCGGACGTCCGTGGGCGGAGGTGATCACTTTCTATCAGGTGACCTTCTTGCTCGTGTGTCTCCTCTGGTATATAAAAAAGTATGACCTCCTTCTTTTTTGAGACGATTTTAAAAAGAAACACATTGTTATAAAGTTGCTGGGAAAATTTTCAATTCTACATTTAAAATGTTGAAAATGGATAACACCTTCATTTTGTTTTCCTTAGAAGAAAAGCATTGTGCAATCGGTGAAAAGCTTAATACTGTTTGTGTCCTTATTCTTTGGTCTCTCCATAGTAAGATGTTCTATGGTCGTCACAATGGGGGGTGCTTTGAAGAACTATTTAATATAAATATCAATTTATCACCTCCATGGTCTAGCTGTCCGGCGTAGAACTTGACTTCTTGAGGTCCTTCTTCTTGAGGACTTCTTGAGGTTCGATCCCCGGGTCGGACAAAAAAATAATAATAGAAAGTGTATATTTTCAATTTTCTAATAAAATAAAAAATGCCCGGTATTGGATATGTACCCGGTTGGCGATAGGGTTGTGGGACTTAGTGTCTTCGGGTAGTTGTGGGTAACTTGGTTGTGCGTCTTTTTCCATTTTACTATAATATGTTTATTAAGGCCCCATACTCAGTAGGCCAGAAGAACCAATCGCCGCACTCCTCCATTCCATGATTACTATGAAATGTTGCGTTCTAAAGTAAACGTCTTAAGCGATAAATCACTATTTTTGACACTATAAAAGTAATTTGTAAAAAAGTATAAAAACTGAACACTTATCTTTAAGGTATAATACTTATCTATGTTTATGTTAAATCTGGTGGCGATATTTTCATAATTGAAGTAGACAGTTGGGTTTTGCTTTAAAAAAAGGTGCAAAGTGAAATGAATCGTATTTTGGCAACACTAGTCTCATAAAGCATATTCATGTTAATCTTGTGTATTTTTGTCACCAAGATCCATGATTGCTTCGTATGAAAAAAACATTATACTGCTGACGTATTTTAGCGTATACGGCCCCTTAAGTATCTTGTCTTTATCATCTTCAGTCTCAGGCGAGCCATCAAATCAAGATAATTCTAGTACTAGATTTTAGTCACGTTGTTACTGCCAAACTTTATTAACCTCATTTTTTGTATGTTGTTTGGTAGGTAAACATATGACTTATACAGTTGTGAAGCCCGTGAGCTATATTAAATAATAAATATCCATGGACAAGTTACACAAATTAAATAAAACCCCAAAGTTAGCTAATTATATGCTTGTGAACGATACTAATACATCGAAATACTTAAATAGATATTATGATAAATTTAACAAACACCCAGACCCGGAAAATGGATATATCTAAACGTTTAATTGGTTTTTAGATAATATCTACTACATATTTTTTGAAGTGATTTGTTAGTACTATATTCGATGTTACTTTCTTTAATCCGTCAAAATTGAGTTACACAAGATATTCACAAGCTGGTGCCTCTTACCACAAGAACATCTGGCCCCGGAGTTGCAATGTACTAGTTATCTTAACAATAATAATTTATGTAGGGGCGAGTCGAGAGAGAAGAAAACAATCTGTTACAATCCCCTCTAAAATTAATAATGCAAAAGTGTATGATTTTTTTATGATATTGGAACGCAAACAAGCAGACGGATTTCCTGATGGTGAGATATTCTCGCCGCCTAGAAATACCAATAGTGGTAATTGTGCGTTGCCAACCTAAGACCGGGATGCTAGGCCTTAAGCAAAAGTAAGTTTACCGGATACCTTACCCTCAAAACCTCTACCACCTAGTCAGATGTCACGGTGTTAGTGACGGTAGGCCTATGCTCGCCTTTTACGAGATGCCTGGCAGGAGGGCAGATGGTCTAATCTGCAAAGGAGCCCGGACCAACCCGGAAAAAATGTTATTTACTGTTCAGTCTTTACTTCAAAACGGTATTTCAACTTATCTTTTTAAGGGAATAGATTAGACTTTGGAGAAGGATATATACCACTTTTTATTTAGATATCTGAAGCAGGTGAGTTAATTAACTATAAATGAAGGCAAAATTAGGAGAATTCATAGTTATAGTAAAAAGATAAATGTTCGAATATCGATTGCGTGATGCGTTTATGTCATATCGTATATTACCTTGATTCGTTAAGATCAACATTTTAGGGTTTAGTACGTCGAATGAAAAAACGAAACGCTATGACCGTTTTATTGTACGTCCGTCCGTCTGTTAAGACGCTTCTCCTCAAGAACACGTTAAATTTATATCAAATGCTTCCTGTCTTTTAGAGCGATACAAAAATCAAACTTAATCAAAATTGCCGCAAATGTCGGCAAATTTTCGAAACTCCAAAGGGAATTAAAACCCACAGGTTACTTCCCGTTACGAATATTAGAATTTGGTACAAAACACCGTAATGAAACCCAGATAAAGGAAAGATCGCTGAAACCGTATTTTTTGTGAATATAATAAAATGTCGTGATAGGTGAATTTAGGTTTAAGTACGTACCTACAGATTTGTACGGAACCCTAAGTACGAACGAGTACGAGTCCGACTCGTACAAGGCCGATATTTTTAAGTTATTTACATGAGCGTAAGCATTTGCCATTCGTCAAGTTTAATTCATTTACATCAAGTTAATGCCGTTTTTGCAAAATTATTCAAAATAATTCTAAAGTCCTCAAAATCAGTCATGTCAGGGTCTTAGGTAAAGCGGTTGCATCCTTCCAGCTTATATGATTTGGCGGCATCGAGAAATACACGATTTAGTATTTTTTATGAATACTTCACTTGAGTCATAATAGACCTAGACCGTATAAAGTGATTATAACAGCATTTAAAATAAGGAATGAGAAATTCCTTTCGAAGATTTTTAAATAAAAATTAATCTGAACCTGAACGTCTGCTCACCTCAAATTTTATCATATTCACAAATGCTTAGATATAACTTTTAGCTCGGACACAAATTTAAAACAAAACCTTTATCTCGCTGCTTTTTCTGTAACGAAAATCTGTAAAAACTCATCACAAAAACAGAAAAAGACTTAAATTAAAATGTTGATGTAAAATAGTTTCAATATACATACAATGTAAAACCCCCATCAGACACTATGTCTATTGTTGGTAAAAACAAAAGAATTGTTTGGAATGTTGAGCGCGTCTTATTTGAAGGCTACATTCAATATAGCAGTGGAACAAAGGAAAACATTTTTGTTCAAATAACGAGTAGAACGTAAGGTTGCCTTAAGCTTTTAAAAGCCTTCCGAGCGACAAACGAGGCTTTGCATAGGCTTTGCGTGGGCACTCGAGGCGAAATATAGCACAAGCTGATAAATCGACGAGATAGGTGAACCACAATAAACACTAAGAATAGCCTTCCATCTCAGGGTCTTTATGGGTCAGCCCGGGGATATATTCTGGTTAATACCCACCCGCCTTTATGTATATCAAATCAAAAATAAAATAAAATCAGCGATGTGAGAACCATTGCTGGCGGAGGCGTTCTTTCTAGTATGCAAAACTAGCTTCCTCTTGCAATTTTGCCCGCGTACCAATTCTTTTTTATAAACTGTAGCCTATATGTTATTCTAATGTATAAACTATATTCCTGTAAAGTTTCATCAATGCAATTCACACTTCGCGTTTATAGCACTAGTAGGAATAGCTAGCCTGACAGACTTCTTATCTTATCTTTGAATATCGAAATAAACTATTTTTGTTCTTTCATAAAACATTCTTATGATTAAACACAATAAAAAGAATTAGTAAAATTTATCCGTTCATTCAGGTGCAGTGAAATGAGCAAGATAAATTCATTTTTATATGGATAGATCTTGTATTGTTCTTTATATTATAATGAAGTAGAAATATCGAATTCATTGTCCCCTAAAGAGTAATCTAGTAAAAAAGACTGTTGGATTATGTTGTAAGTGGAGTCATACAATGATTTTTTACATGATAGCATCTGATGGTAGCCATTTTGAAGTTTTACTTTGGCTTGTCTCCAGTGAAACTCGCAAGTATAAAAATATGTAATACTATACTCGGCGAACTTCATATCGCTTGACATTTACTGCTATTGACAGTTTGTATGGAAAAAGTAAATGATCGTTTTTCCCATTTTCTTTGCATTTTTTTGGCTTTTCGCTTCATACGAACCTTCTCCTAAAAATAATAACACAAAAACATACCAAAATTGGTAACACGCGAAATGGGGATTCATATTTATGTAGCATATAGAATTCCCCTCATGACTGCCCGCTAGCTTTGCGTACTGTGCGCGCAGTAGTGTTTAAAACCAGATAAGGTAATCCAATTGTTTTTCTTCCTGAAATACCTTTCATTTTTCCTTTCAGTTTATGACTCTTATTACAGACTATTATTTATCCCCGTATTGGTCCGGGCTCCGTAGCAGAATAGACTATCGGCCTTCCTGCCAGGCAGATTGTAAAAGGCGATCACAGGCTAACCCTCACTAACACCGTTACATCTGACTAGGTGGTAGAATTTAGCAGCGACACGCTCGGATTGGTACCACCGCCTTACTTATTTCTGACGCCATAACGTCATGACGTGTTCCGGTTTGGAGAGTAAGTTACCCGGTAAACTTACTTTTGCTCGAGGCCTATCATCCTGGCCTCAGGTTGGCAACGAGCTATTACCACCTTTGGTATCCCTAAGCAGCGTGAATTTCTTTCCATCAGGAAATCCGTCAACTTGTTTGCCTTCCAAATATCATAAAAACTATTATTCATAAATACATTATATACTTTAATATAAAGTTAAGTCTGTGTCTTCTGTAGAACTGCTCCGCTATCCTTTGGGTTAAAACGTGATAAACTTGGAGAATCATTTGTCTTATCAAATAATTCCCATCAGTTGGTGTTGTCATGTAGACCTGGCAATATAAATGCAGATGTTTCGCGAGGAAGCCACTTGTTTCAGTTGAATTATTCAAAAGGTAACAGATTACTGCAGCGAGAAAACCTGGAGCACACCACTTAATCGCTGGGTTGGATGTATACACTTGGAAAATGCAGACAAAGTGCTGCCAGTTCAACCCACTGAGCATTTTCAGACACGTTTGTTAATTTTGCTCAACCCCAAAGTAGATATTAATTAAAATAGTTGTTTGTTGAAGCTGTTTATATACTGCTGGTGTCCATAGTTCTGTAAGAGTATTAAAGTTTATGACGTCTTCTGCGAAGTTTTTGTCCTACTCCTGGTTCTAGAATATTTGCCTAAAACTCTATTTGTTCTGTTTTGGTGAACGCCTCTGTCACCATAACTTATTTATGTGCATCGCACTTAGATCAGACTATGAGTAATATTTTTTCTTAAAATTATATATTCAAGGTCTTACAAAAATTAGTGTTCAAATTTTAGTAAAAGATAATATTGGCTTTAAAATGAAAGCCGTATTGGTCCGGGCTCTTTTGCAGAATAGACCGTCTGCCTTTCTACTAGGCAGCCCGTAATAGGCGAGCACAGGCTTACCGTCACTAAACGCGTGACATTCGACTAGGCTAGAGCGACTCGCCCGGATTGATACCACCGCCTTACTTATTCCTGCCGCCATAACGTCAATGCTTGCCGTTGAAACATTCCTAAGCAGAATCTGGATTGACAACTATTCTGTGTAAGTAAGTGTACCGGCTAATTGATACACCAAGAAATGAGATTAAGCCTAAGAAGTCACATAGCAGTTTTTGCACGTGTCCTTGGCGGTTGCAGGCCCGCAAGTTCTGTAGAATGTAGATTTATATGTAAAAAGTAAGAGCACATTTCACTACGAGTTTTACACCCGCAGTGCCCGCGGTTGTTTGCGGATCTCGCGGCAGCGGTCGACCGCTTGTAGAAAGAATCGTACACGTTTGCGTGCGATGATTTTGACCGCGACGACCGTGCAAATTTGTGGTCTCGTGAGTTTTTAAATAAACCGCAGTTCCCTGACCGCCGCGATCGCGAGTTAAAACCGCTCCGTGAGTCCTTAGTCTAAGGCTGGATTTTAAACGCGTTTAGTCATTTTTCAAAAGTAGATTCTCAGGAAATGGGAATAAAATTTTTTCCAATTTTAAAAGAGTCCTTCCATTTAAAATTTCTTTTAGAAATTTAGAATTTAGATTTCCTGAACTTAGTTTTACGAAGCTCGGTTTGCAATAAGATCAGTGAAATCAGCAGTAATATGACAAGAATAGGTAAAGTTTTGCCCTCCACTGCAACATCTCATAGTCATCTACAACTTAGTTAAAAAGTTATTGTTTTATGGGTAAATATATGCTCGCTTACTGTAAAACTTGGTTTTAATGTTCAAAAAAGCCCAAGTACTATGGAGACCTTCAGTTTGACTAAAAGCAATGCAACAAAAAGGTTAGCTGATGCATAGGAACAACAAGTCAGTAAAAGTCCCGTCAATATCATTCGAATAATTTCAAAAATGTACCTTCATACACATGTAGTATTAAACAGTTATTTTAATATTACAAACATACCTACTCGTTCTCGTACAATTTTATTTATATGTAGGTATAGATGTCTGGGAAGACAAAGAAGCTAATTCTTTGTCTATTAGTAAGTATTTGCGCCCCCGAAGAACATCTGAAAAATCAGAGATCTCGCAATTCCTTTTCTGAATTTTTACTTTTAGAAAATTTCTTCTTGACCCTCAGAAGTACTTACTCCAAAAACATTTCCATTAATCGCTACTTTCACAATTCCTCTCTCTCGTCTTTTTGAGTATTTTGTCGGCCAAATCCTGGCAAAACACGACAACAATTTTTTCTCAATATTCTAACTCATGTATTTTTTTTATACCTTTCTTTTCTTTCATTTTCTCTCCATAGTGTTTTTCATGAACATGTCGGAGTTATAACAAGTTGCTAATTTTGTTGTTCCGATTCCTCATGAATTTAGACTTGACTTCATGAGGTCCTGCTTTCGATGTCCGGGTCGGGATATAAAAAGAAAATAGATTTTTAAGTTTTCTAGTAAAAACAACGTTACCCGGCATGGGAGTTCTACCCGGTTGACGATAGGCTTGCCACGTATGACGTTGTGAAACTTATTGTCTTTGGCTAGACGTGGGTGTCCTGGTTGTGCTTCTGCCTACCTCTTCGGAGATATGGTAGCGAAGAATTTTTTTAAGAAATCGAAATGCAAACAAGCAGACGGATTTCCTGATGGTAAGAAATTCACACTGCTTAGAGACACCAAAGGTGGTAATGGTGCATTGCCAACTTGAGGCTGCGATGTTAAGGCTAGAGCAAATTTAAATGTATCGGATACCTTACCCTCCAAACTGGAACACGTCAACGGCAAGTGCTGAGGTTATGTCATCAGGAATATATAAGGTGGTGGTACTAATCCAGTTACTGCTACACTCTACCACCTAGTAGTAGTAGTAGTAGTAGTGGTAGTAGTAGTTAGTTTAAATGTAGTTTTAAAATGACAAAAACATATCATATAAATATTCAAAAATCTCTAGAAAGTCTCAAGTTAACAAGCAATGTTATTAGCTAATAGACTTATTTTTAAACATCTTTACAGACTCGTTAACGTAATGCAAGAGCCGATGCAAATAAAACTCCGATAAAGGTCTATCAGAGTGAGCTCTTTGAAGTGCTCAAAGCGAAGACGATTAAATAATAAACAGTTTACACGTAGTTAGTTTTATCACAGACTGAGTGCTGGTAATTACTGTAACAGACGAAGCTTAGGTAATAAAGTGTCCATGGAGGCGCTTCGCTGTGTTTGCCTTTTGTTAACGTTGTGATCTTTGATATTTTAAAATATTTTGTGGGAAAGTATCTTTTGTTAAAATTGTGATCTTTAATATTTTATAGGTAAAAGATTTTATGGCCAGAGATAATTATAGAGAGGGCAAAGCTTAGATAATGAAGTGTCCACGGAGACACTTTCTTGGATGTTTAATTTTTCGTTGATGTTGTGATCTTTGATATTTTATAAAAAAACATTGATCCATTGTTTTCTGGACGGTGTTATGACATGAACACATGTTTGATGAAGCTCAGGTTTTAAGTTGTCCACGAAGGCACTTTGTTTCAGAAGATCAGTTTTAAAATAATATTGGTATGGTATTCATGTTTATAGTAACATACGACGCTCAGGTTTATTAAGGCAATTTCTTGGATGTTTTGATTTTTAGCGTTATGATCCTATTATGTTTGCTATCTATTGTATTGTATATATATAATGTTTTATGTATATCTTTAACTAACACCCATAACACAAGCATATATCCGGTTATATTCAATTTTTATAACTAGTTCAAGGATATTTATAAATTATTACTAATATTTTGTAAGATTTCGTAGGTAAGAAAAATACAATGGACAAAGTGCTATGAATACAGGAATAGACGAAGCTTATGTGATGAGGAGTCCGCTTTGTTATGCTTAATTTTTGTTAACGTTTTGATCTCGGATATTTAATAATTAAAAAAAAAATTACGCCCGTATCTACCCGAAGAGTCAAGCAAAGGCATAAACAGGGTATACACAACTAGCCGAACACGTTATTAAGTATCATAATGACGTGATAAGTGATAGGTCTATCACCAATCGAGCACATATCCAATCCCAGTTAACTTTGTCTTTATAAGAAAATTATAAAGACACACTTTTTTGCTGCACGACACGAGGATCAAACCCGGGACCTCATAAAATCAAACCCAAAACTGGTCAACTAGACCATATAGGAGATTTTCAAAATCTGTTATCGGTAAAAGAGTTTTATTTTACGCCGAGTGCTAGTAATTATTCCGACAGATAAAGCTTAAGTAATAAAGTGTTCATCAAGGTTTTTTTATGAAATTTTTGCCTTTCAATTACAAGAATCTGAAACGTTTAATCGTTTTTTTAGGAGATAGGATAGCATAAGGGTTTCCTAACGGTAAGAGATAACCACTGCCTACAAACACCACAAACTTTAAACATGTTATTGAGCTTAAGATTTCAAAATTAAGTCGTCTTATATTATTAACATTTTTAATTATATATACGATATTTATTCATATTTGTAGATACTTCGGCCTAGTTGCATAGGCCAAGGTCATTCATGTAGCCATGCAACTAGGCTAAAATATCAAAAAACAAAAATAAAAATATACCGTGAGTATCCCGTATAAGTAATCAAAAAATGTTATATTTAAAACATATTGTGCAAAATTTTAATAAATACACAGTCACTACCCTTTGGAACGTCAGATTAAAAATCTGAATCTGAATTGGAAATGCCACAAAAATGACTCGATAAAACTAAATTACAAGTTACTATAGCAGTAACAAACTAAAAAATAGACACGAAGATGAATTACATTCAAAGAAATTCTCGAAAGGAAAACACTCCTGGAAAATATGTAAACTAGCGAAGACATCGAACTATCCTCAGAAGATTTATTCCAGTTGTGAAGTGCCAATCTCAACTCTAGCGATGTAAACACGCCGCTTGAAGCTCTATCCTGAACTTTTACTGCTTTAAATATAAACAAAGTAATTTGCTTTTTAAGACTGGTACAATGAACACCAATACTTCTAATTACTTGGCAGTTAAATCTTATTTCAAGGAAGCATGTTAATGATTCTTCCAAAAGAGGTGTTCAAGTTTTAGGACAATATTCAGTATATCTAATAGAAGATATTAAACTAAAAATATGTAAGTGATTAAAATGACCTTTGGTTTTTCCCTGCAGGACTTATTGCATACAGAATAAACTCATCCATATACTTAACTAGCCCGGTACGTGCTTTGCTACGTATACCTATGACAGGAGTATAATCTGTGTATATGACCGCATGAATGACATAGCACAACAAAACAAAAAAAAACTGAAAAAAAAATTAATACGACAGCACAATCCCCATCTGAAAAGAGTTTCAATTAGATTAAAAAAAATACCCATTAACAAAATGATCCGCCATTTATTGAATTCGTTTGTTGCAAAAAATGTGATAAATGAAGAACCGCTTTACCGATCTTATACAAACTTTACGTAAACTATCTACTGAATAGTCCGAACAAAGCCTAAACTTTTGGGTTGGATAGGTGAGTCCGTTCGTGATGGATAAAATTACATCAAAAAGTGGCATATATATATATATAGATTTAAAATAAAAATTAAGGAAAATTTATACGAAACAAAGTCCTTACTTGATAATTTATGAGTAAGGTGACCCGGTCCTTTCGTGATTTTATTGAGTAAATTAAAGGCCTTTTATGTCTTCAGAAAATGAAAAAAATATATTTTAATCGCGCTATTTTTAAACGGTTATCTTTTGTTACACGGATATACGACCTATATATATACGGATATGCTGAACACGGTCTAAAAATTTCGATAACTATTTTGGTAGGATCATATTATGGACAGTTCATGCCTCGTTAACACTGCTAAAAATACTACACTGTCGTACAAATCTACAAGTACTCCAAGGGTGTTTTTTTATAACCAGATATAATTTTGATAGTGTAACTTCTTCACTATTCTTTATCTCTGTCTGAATCCTGTAAGCATACTTTCACATTATAGGTTAGGCCCATCCAAGATTATTTACCTGTTAGACATTTTATCTGGCTATGGAAAAAATGGTATTTAGAAGGATATAGTATGAACATCGCTGAACAAATGACATAAATTGATCTGACTCCAAAGTAAGCAAAATATATGCTTGTATTATGGGTGGTTAAAGTAAGTACTTTATCCGTTGTACTGAAAAATATAGAAATAAAATAGTAAACAAATAGTATGTCCGTCGCTATCCTGAAACCAGGCTTTGACCCAATTTGCAAGTTTACCTGCTACCTTATCTCCCGGACCGGAATATTTTTTATTTATTGCTCTTCCTTGTTTTGGGTACCATTAATATGTGTTGGACATCTTCTCTTTTTCCAATATATTCGCATTATATATGTGCATTGTGCATACATACATATCTTCACGCCAAGTCACTTATGGGGTAGGCAGAGAGTGTCGAGTGCTAGACTTCACGATCCTGGCAGACCTATTTGGTTTCCCGACGTTCGTTACCCTTTTCATACAAACACGCCGGTTTCGGAGACTCTTGACACCACCCTAAGTAGTAGGTGCATTGTAAATAAGTATTAGCTATTTAAAAATATATTAAATTTTCAAAATAGTCAAATGAGACGATAAGCTTCTAAGCTTTTTAAACATTTATGTTTCGGTGAAATATTCAGCTCGCGAAATAAAATCACGTTTTATTTACAAGCTGCGAATCCTTTCACGACCGCCTTAACATCTTTTTTAATATTTAATGAGTTCACAAATAGGGTTGCCACCGTTTTAAATATTTCAAGGTTTTGAGTTCACGTTTCTGTCAGATGAAAGACTTGAAATTCTCGTATTAATTGTTTAAGATTAGAAAACCTTTTGATGTAAAGATGTGATGCTTCCATCACCGGAAATGGAATAAAAAAAGTCATTTTCTGATTATTAAGTTGTTATAAACCAAAGATGTGAGTAGTGCGTTGCCAACCTCAAAATGTCTCTTGCATAAGTAAACTTAGAAGTTGGGGGATGGTTTATCACATATCTGCCAATAAATCACCATAAAAACATCGTTATAAAGACATCTAAAATATTGTGAATAAGATGTCCTGTAACCCCGTATTTGTTGATCGGAGTCCGCCGAGAAAAATAGACCATCTACCTTTTGCCAGGTAGCTCGTAAGAGGGGAGCACTGGTTAAAAATATAAGTCAGTACCAACAAGATCTCTGGTAGTAAAGTGCTGTGCAGCAACTTGCTCGGGTAGGGGTCCACTGCTTTAAATGTTCGTGTCACCCGTGATTTGGTCATGTTCTGGTTCGGAGGGTAGGGTAACCGGTAGACTTTTACAATAGGCTTTACATACCTGCCGCAGGATAGCGACGCACCTGTATCATCTATGGTGTCTAGAGGCCAAAGTTGACTGTTACGATCAGAAAACTGGTTTGCTTGTTCGATGACCTATCACAAAAAAATCAAACCTAATCTAAAAAATAGCACGATTTCGGCTTAACCCCTGTTTACGCCTACGATATTTTTGACGATTTGGTATAAACGTCCACAATTTAAACACAGTAAGACTTCAAACAACCAACTCCAATTTCATTCCCATATCGCAATTTGATCATTCATTTTTAGAAATGTAGTTCATAAGGTGGTGGTTTAAAACACGTTTTATTAAACCTTCTACTAGTTTAAATTTATGTGGGACCACCTTGGAATTATTACAACCTGTCTTTTGAAAATGGAACCAAAAAATATCTTTATTATTGGACAAGTAATCACGGAATATACTTACATACAAAATATCGGGTTCGAATCCCGGGTCGCACAACAAAAAGAAAATTTGGTTTTTCCGATTTTCTATTTAAAAAAATGTTGCTAGGGAATGGGTATGTGCCCTGGCGGCGATAGGCTTGCCACCTATCACATTGTGGGACTTAGTGTCTTCGGCTAGTCGTGGGTGCCTTCGTTGTGCCTCTGCCTAAAATTTCGGGGATATGGGCATGAAGATACTTTTTATACACTATATATATCTGCTATATATATACATACTGTCAAATTGATAATCTCTTGTAGCATTCGGTTAAAAACAATGTTTTGTGTATAGTAAGTACCTACCCAAAAATATGCGAAAAACGGAGCGTAGGTTATAGGTGGAATTATGATTTTTTTAGGTCTGTTACTTATATCCGTTAAAAATAATCGCTGCTTCCCAGTCATTTTGTCGAATGTGTCATCATATAGTAGGGAAATGGCACAATTAGGTGCGTTTGAAACTTTGAGAATAGAAAAAACATACCATCTACGATTATGTATGGTTCTTTCCCACATACCAATTCCAAGAAAAACCTTAGTTTTTTTACATGAGGTTGAGATTTTTGTCTGTCAAAAATCCCATAGACCAATCCATTAGGCCTTATTTTACGACTTTAGCCAATGCTTTTCAATGTTTTTTTTATTACTGACGGCGATAAATATATTTTGATTTAAACACTTTAACATACCTATTGGGCTTCAAATACTTTGTAATCTGTGACATCGACTAGTATATTGTAATAACGTAGCCTAAAAATAGAATTAGCCGTGTTTGTATGAAGAACAGTAAATGTGGAAAGATCATGACAATTCGATATTGTTTGTCGACCCTGCGAGACTTGGTATCTTTAAGCCCATTTTTTTAATTTATAGGAAGGCAAACAAGCAGACGGATTTCCTGATGGTAAGAAATTCACGCCACCTAGAGACACCAAAGATGTTAATGGTGCGTTGCCAACCTGAGGTCAGTATGTTAGGCCTCGAGCAAAAGTAAGTTTACCGGCTACCTTACCCTCCGGACCGGAACACGTCATGACGTTATGGCGGCAGGAATAGGTAAGGCGGTGGTACCAATCCGGGTGAGTCGCTGCAGAACTCTACCACATAGTCAGATGTCACGATTTCCATATCCACGAAGATATAGACAGAGGTACAAATAGGGCACCCACGACTAGCCGAAGACGAAGTCCCATAATGTGATAAGTGGCAAGCAAGTGAACATTTGTATTTATATGTGTTTATCTCAGGTAGTGTTATAGTTATTATTTCTATTTTATGTAAGAGGCCAGCTAGCAATCACACGGCTCTCCCGATGGTAAGAGAAAACAGTGACCTAAAGACATTATATATGTTATAAGAGCGTAACTGTCCCGTGGCCGGGATGTTTGACCTATTTTACAAGTCTACCGACTACCCTAATCTCCGGTAAGTTTCTGCACAGTACTCTACCACCAGTGTTATTATGTAGTGATGAATTATATATATATATATATATATATATATATATTCCTTGGACTAGTCACACAAATTGAATCTAACCCCAAAGTAAGCAAATTATATGCTTGTGTTATGGGTGTTAGTTAACGATACTATTACATAAAAATACTTAAATAGATACCAGAATAAATTTAATAAACACCCAGACCCGGAAATGCAGACATCTAAATGTTCATCACACAAATGCCTGCCCCCGTCGGAAATCGAACCCGAGCCTTGCGATTCGTCGATGCAGTTAGGCGAGTACGCTAGCCACTCGACCAACGAGGCGTTCATATTGTAACCAATGCTAGCCTCTTCAAGCGGCCTCGCGGAAAGGCCACCTGGCCTGGTCTATTTCCACTCTGTGGACCCGGACTAACATTTCGGATTTTGATTTATTGACTGATTTTACTGACACAATGTCAACGTATTTAAGTTCATTTTCTGTTGTTTTAAATCAAACATGCAATACCTACTGAGCTGACCAACTGTAATTGATACATTTTCTATATTTAGAAAAAAAGGGGAATGTAAGTCTCACAAATAGGTTACAGATATTTCTAATTATTGTACAAAATTAATTACCTGTGACACCTCTAGGATTCTGATTGACTGATGTATACCACCATTTTGTATAAATATTTGGTAACCAATAACAACGTTTACCGCGTTATTTTAAAAGCCAATTAGAATATTGTAATAGGGAGGTTAAGCATATCGATAGTACTGGACAGTCGGTTACCAAGAAGATAAAATTGCAAAACTGATTCTTTTTATACGAATACGAAAACATGAAAGAGATTTTGTGTTAAAAATTGAAAGTTTAATATGCTACCTTGATTATTTTAAAAGTAGGAACAGAATTTTTAATTAAAGTAATCCTATAGATTATACGGACAACGGAGTTATTATGTAACTTGCAGTAGCCGAGCGATGGCAAAAATTGCACGACTTTTTTTATAGTAATTGCTTATTTATGTAATGTAGGTATTGTGGCCTCTGTAGGCCAGTGGTTCAGGTGTTGAACTTGATTGCTTGAGGTCCCGGGTTCGATTTCTGGGTCCGGTGACAAACAGAAAATTCGGTTTTTTCCAATTTTTTAATAAAAAACGTTGCTCGGGATTGGAAAGGTACCCGGTTGGCGATAGGCTTGCTACCTATCACAGTGTGCGACTTAGTATCTTCGGCTGGTCGTGGGTGCTTTGGTTGTGTCTCTGCCTATCTCTTCGGGGATATGGGCGTGAAGATACTTTTTTATTTGCGTAATTACCGAAATGACAGACAAGCTAACGGTTGTTTATGTAAATTGATATAGGTACGAGGGTGGTGTCAAGAGTCTCCGAAAACGACGTGTCTATATAATATGAAAAGGTAATGAATGTGGAGGAAGATTCCTGAGATTCGGTACTCGATACTCTCTGCTTACCCTATAAGGGACTTGGCGAGAACAAATGTATGTATAATGCCATTTGACACATAGCAATCGAACGCGTTTATATCACCACTTGCAAATTTTATGTGATAGCTTCCAATTGCTATTCTTCGTCAATAAACCTACAAAGACATACATAATATATTCATGCAAAGTCACTTCCATGGTAGGCAGAGTGTATCAGACCGCAAGTGTTACGATTCTTGCAAACTAGCCTAACATCCTCAACATACATTCGTGTTACGTTGTTTTGATAATGCGGAAAGAATAGGTAATATATTATTGACAAAAAAATTAAACAATACGAACGTGGAAAGATATAGAATCAGTAGAAACTTGGCTAACATTTCACGATCTAATCGCTCAAGAATTAACCAAAGGTGCTGCCAAAAGTCTCCAAACCCGGCGAGTTTTTATGAAAAGAGTAAAAAGGAACCTAGGTAGGTCTACTTAATAAAACTTTAGTAGCCCCCAATTTCATCGTGTCTGCAATGTAAGTGTCACGTAAAATGCACGGACCCAAATTCACGTAATTTTCAGTTATTCAACACCTGAAGCGTTGCGAAACACAGAAATAAAAAATATAATAAATCTCCACCATAAACAAATATTGGTATGAGTACAGTCTACAAAAACATAATTAATTTAATTTTTCTAAATATCGGATTGATTTTTCATGAGTTTGAAAATGTAGTTAGTTATTTTTTTTAGCACTTGTATTATTGGTTAATTGCAATCGGGATATTAAAATACCAACTACACTATATTCAAAAAGCCCTGGAGTGAACCCTGTTATCCAAATTATATCGAGATTTTAATTTCTACCCTACATTACTTTTTCTTTCTTTTCTTATTATTTGGTACTGATTATATTCAAAAACAGAAATAATGTCGAAAATTGACACTTTTAAATGAAGAAATACTTATGCTGCTAAATATAATTAATTATTTTAAAAATAATTTTCCGGTTTTGCTTGTTCTTTGTGTTTTCATTATCAGGACTAAGACTCTAGTTTTTTGACTGATATAAGCTCTTACAAGTGAATCTGATAAGCTATTTCTAACATAATTAATTATAAGTAATACATAAAACAGTACAAGTGTCTTGTCATTTAAAAATATGAATATTTTAAAGTTTCGCACTACGCACTGACATTGAGTACCAAAATATGACGATACTGGTGTATTACAGCCTCTTTTATACATTTCATATTATAGGCATCTCTTGACGGTTGACACTGATACAAAAGAAATGGAAAAAGCAAGGATATTAGAGCACTAAGCAAAAAAAAAACGTCAATGAGATGTAAATAAATCATTAAGTCGAAATAGATTCTATACTTCTTATCGTCGGTTCTTGGTGGAATTCCATTCTTGATGCAATTTATTTAGAAACACTTGTTATGTAGCCCTGATGATGCTTGTATAGCGAAACCGGTTGGCTAAATCATAAAAATAAAAAATAATAAAATATATTGTGGAAAGTACAAGTGTTTCTGAATAAATTGCATCATTAAGTCGAAATTTTTTATACAAAATTATAACTTAATGATAGACCAAACATGAAGTTTCGTCTCTGAATGCGGTTGTAAATGTGTTGAATTGCATTATTTTTATTGTTTAATTTTACGAATACAATTTTGTCTTTCATGCCTTGTCACTAAGGCTATTTAAATTTAGTTTTATGATTTTATTTATTTAAATGTTTTCTTTATTTAAATCTAACTGTTTCATTTATTTAAATCAATGAGTAATAATAATATTTAAATCAAACTTACAAATCACTATTTATAATTTTTTTGCTGACCATCCACGTACGTCCAGATTTATTACGTTTCTGATAAAGAGCCGTTTTATGGTTCCACGAGAGGTGTTTTACCAATCGCCTGTTTATTTCCAAATGGAATTTATACGGCGAGAGGTAACGTCTGATATCTGATGTTTATTGGCAAAAGGTTCTAATAAATTTATTACCTCAATACAGGCTGGGATGTGGACGTTTGATGTGTTTTGTGAGCTTGACGAGTTTGAATGGGATCGCATTCAGAATGTTGAAGATATTGCACAGATTTTGTTGAAATCCGTGGTGGCTTCGGGTTCCTTTGTAGTTTATTTTTGTTTAATATTTATATGTTGTATTTATGGTTGAAAAAATATATTGAAATTTATTTATCAAATTTAATTTCTGGATGTTTGTAAGGAATATAATATACTTCACGATTATAATACAGCGGCAAGGGGTCAATTTCGATATATCGATTTTAGGTCATTGAAGGTGCTGATTTCAAAGTCAAGTTGCTATTCGCGAACTGCTTACTGCTAGAATAACATGCGATATTTGTAGATTGACAGAGTTTGAGATACTGTAGAAACAGGACAGACCAAACATCAGTCTAAATCAGGGGTGGGCAAATTACGGCCCGCGGGCCGGATCCGGCCCTTGAAAGGTTTTATTCCGGCCCGCCAAGGTTTTTTTTAGAAAAAATATGATCCTCCTTAAAAAATAATGGTCGAAATGGTAAAAGATTATTAAAATTTGAACAATTAAAATGCTGAATCGATACTTCAAACATATATATTGCGTATTTAATATGTTAAGACATCCAAAATAGATTTAATTATAAAAAAAAAGAAAAGTATCTTCACGCCCATATCCCCGAAGAGGTAGGCAGAGGTACAACCAGGGCACCCACGACTAGCCGAAGACACTAAGTCCCACAATGTAATAGGTGGCAAGCTTATCGCCAACCGGGCACATTTCCAATCCCGACCAACATTTTTTTTTGAAAAATCCAATTTTCTTTTCGTTGGCCGACCCGGGATTCGAACCCGGGACCACATGCAGTCAAGTCCAACAACCGGACCGCTAGACCACAGAGGCGATATTTTAATAAAGGATTGTAAAATAAAAAAAAAACGTTTTATAATCGTAATTTTTACGGCTATTTTTAGGTGTTTTAATAAACCGGCCCGACTCATGATTAATTATAATTTACTGGCCCAAATTTAAAAAAAATTGCCCACCCCTAGTCTAAATACATTATTGAATTGGATCCAAAGGGCCCTCAAAGATCTCATGGTCTCACAGAATTCGTAGTAAATATTTTCATAGCAAGCTTTAAACAACGTAATCTTTGCTTCCTTTCTACAGAGATCTATGAGCCAATGTACTGCCACGTATCGTCAGCAATAGGATAATGTTTTATAAATTTAGCGCTTGCTCATTTTCGTCTTCCAATTTTGGAGGGTAAACAAGCAATCTACAGTAGATAAAGTTTAATTGTGTAAAAAATAACAAAAACATACCGAAGAGTTGATAACCTCTACCTTTTAGAGTCGGTTAACAAATGTCACTACAGAAGCCTTTCAGAGATTAAACTCATAATATTGTGCAACCAAGTCTGCAGAATGTAATAATGCTCAGTAATCCAACGTCGTATTAGATGCCCACAAAGCTGCAACTCGTGTACGGATAACGGAACACATTCTCCTGGTTTATTCGCTATGTTTGCTTAATAACAAAACTTACAAGTAACAATTTGGCCAAGTACCTTTTCGATTTCTTTGTAAGAAAAGGGCTATATGTGCGACTCCTTTAATTTTAGGAGAACTTCTATTTTAACATGGAAATATCAGTTCACACTACTGAACCTATTTTAAAGAGAAAGTTTTTTCACGCCCATACATCCGAAGTTATAGGCAGAGGCACAATCCGGGCACCCATGACTAGCCAAAGATACTAAGTCCCACAATTGAATAGGTGGTAATGATGCGTTGCCAATCAAGGGTTTTGATTAAAAACTTCGCTAATTTAATCAGTACATAGCCAAAATATGAGGATGAAGATACTGTCGTCACGAATAGATAAGGACCTATTACAAAGTGGGCATATTGAAATACTCTACCCCTAGTCATGGTAATGGTGCTAGTAATAAAAATCGATGCTTACATCTTAGAGGCTTCTTGGTATTAAACCAGTTGACTATTATCTTCAATAGAGCCTAGAACCAATACGGGAAAAAATGTATAGTTTAAGTATATGTATAGTATATGTATATGTATAATATATGTATATGTATAGTGTGGTAGTGTACAGTAGATAGGACTAAAAATTAATCTACCTTTAAATTTAATTATAATAAATTATGCAACTTATGTTTATAAATAAATAAAATGTTTATTAAAAATGTAAATAAGTGCTGCGATTTAAATGTACATTTAATATATTAAATACGAAACTTCTTAAATTTAATTCAATATTTGCACACCACAATGTGGTAGAATATTTTGTATTCTTATCTTATTAACAACTTTTTAACACACATATTCCGCCAATGAATAATTTTCATTTCATTTCATTTCATAAATGTTGTATGTATATATATAGTAAAGTACAAAACTACGCACTATAAAGCACAGTGGACCAGAAATATCGTGTTTGTTAGCCTGGAGGCATGCGCTGAACCGTGGAGCTGACGCCGATTGCGAACTAGCACGCTTCAATAGTGCTGCGGTAGGGGGAGTGTCATATCATATCATACAGTTTGGCAGGTTCAAAGATAAAAGTAAATTTCCATGTTATATTTCCATTTCCATAAAATGTGTTTATGCATGTAAGGTATATAAAAGTAACATAAGTAAAAAGAAGTCTTTTTATTTACACTTTCTTATAACTCAAGAATAGCTAAACCGATTAAGCTGAAAATTTATAGAGAGGTAGCTTAGAACCAGGAGACAGACATAGGCTACTTTTTTATCCCGTTTAGTCGAAACTGGGAAAACAATCTTAATTTTTCACAAACAAACTGAGTGGGTGGAACGAAGATCGCTGGAACAGCTATTTTTAAAATAAATTGGATAAGTAACTGCAACGCTTGCAATGAAACAATAAATATTTTTTGTATCTTTTAATGACAAGTTTTCAACTGCAAAATATTACAATTTTTTTAAAATGTGGAAATCCTTATGGATACCCAGAACTTTCGGGGGAAGCTGTCATGTCGGACTCCCACCGACTCATACCACACGGTGTCTACCTCTTCGCCAGGTGCCGGGGCTTCGGAATCGGTTTTTAATACGTCTACTGCGCTGGCGGCGCTGAATCTCTCGATTTTCTTCTGTGCGACCCCACTGCTTTAACAGCTGCTACCCCATAACGACTGGGTAGACAAGATAAAAGGCTTATTCCCATCCACCGCGGGCTCACTGCAGACCAAACGGCTCACCGCCCTTGCCAGCTCCTCGTGACCCTCTGGTCGTAGAGCGGGTCTGAGTATAACTGGTTTCACCGAGAGTCCACATCGACCACGGT